>BPTQ01000009.1:190215232-190474325 GCA_019973895.1 Chrysanthemum seticuspe
TGGTATAATGAAGGTGTTGATATATTGTTCTCCTGAATTGACAACTGCTCAAACTCGAAGAGTTATGTGTATATAGGGGACGCACAACAAGTTCATGTGATCGGGCTTAATCATTTATTTCGGGTTTGATAACCACAGAAATGATCCGTGTTAACTTGTTACTTTGGTGTTATCGTCTTCTTCGGGTTCTTGAGCTTCATACAATTAAACTGTTTGCCTCACTTCTTCTTCTTGGGGGAAATGGTCCTTTTACATGGTTTGTCGGTTTGGGGGGAAGCTACCAAAGATTCACTTTTTGAAGGCTCAAGTTCTTGCGATGATTCAAGAGCCTCGAATGCTTTGGTGGTGAAAGTTTAAGAGATGATGACTTCTATCTTCTACAAAGTGCTGAACGATTTCCTTATCTCGGTACTCGTATCATCATCTTCTTAAACTATTTCTCTATCTTTGTAAATATTTTTCAAAAAGAAAAATACAAAAATATAAAACCAACAAAAACAAAATAGAAAAATATAAAATCAACAAAAGCCCATAAAAATCAGAAAATTGAAAAATACCAAAAATATGTTTTTCTCAAGACATGTCTTCTGGTATCAATAACATCTACGCTCTTAGAAATATCATTAAATAATTGCACGGGACTTTAGATGAAGTTCGAGCAGGAGGTGTAAATATTTCTTTCTAAACATGTCTAAAAATATGGCTTGCAGTTACTTTAGACGGTGACCCGCGCTTAAACCATGGTTTGCTATTATTTCAGATAGCAACCCACTCTTTTAAAGAAAAGAAAGTGTTGCGCTAAACCAATTTTCGAAATATTTCGTGCACTTATCCTAAAACAAAATGAGGAAAGTATGTCGAAGGACTGCTGTTCCTACTCAAATATTTTTCCTTCAAAAATTCTTCAGAAAAATATTTGTTTTAACTTAATTGTGGTAAATGAGTTGCTTTAAAAACAATCAGATTCAGAGTTTTTATAAAATTTGCAAACTCAATCAATGACTTCATCGCTTTTAAAATTTTCAGAAAATGAGTCATTGATTGAGGGGGAGAATGTTTTCGAATCTATATCATCTAACGGGCTTTCTTAATTATCCTATATGCTTAATTAAAAATCATGTTAACCTACGTTTAAGGACTAGGTGCCTAGGATATGATTTTTAGGATTAGATGATTAAAGTTTGATAAACACATTATTCCCATACATTTGAATGATCTGATTGATATGTTGAATTGACTTTTATTAGTCGATTGCTGTTTGGGTGATGTCGACCACCATATATGTTTATCTGTGTTCACTAACGTATGCAGATAACATGGTTTATAAGAATGTTCCCGATCCGGATCCCACAATTGATGATTGGATGCCGAAAGGAAAGGGTAACTATATCTTGGGTTGACAAATGAAGAAACGGAGCTTAATTTGACCTCAGTTGGCATTAAAATGCAACGTAAGAAGTCTCACTGCATCAGCAGACGGTTTTCTTCCTGCCCTACAGCAACAACAGAAGCTTCTCAACCACCTAACTGTTTTGAAAATTAATTGGACTTAAATTTGAAAATCACCGGACTTCATGTTATCAAAACTCAAGTCACTCAATCATCGACTACGGTCATCGATTGAGGGGGAGAGTGATTTAAAATAAAATATTTTCAAACAATATTTCTTCATAAAAGTCCGTTTTGTACAACAATAAGTGGTGATCTAAAGATTTAATGTTATGTCATGGTATGATTTTCTTTAAAACCCAAAGATCTTTCAAAATGAATTTTTTTCTGTTCTTGTTTGATTGTGAAATTGTTTTATTTTACCTTAAGATCTCTTAAAATAATCATACCTGACACTAACAATCTTTAATGTCTAAATCTGTTCCTTATCTGTCATTTTTCAAAATTAAATCAAGCTACGTCTTTCCCCAAAACTTTTCTAAATGATTTAAATTAATTAGGATCACAAATCTCAAGTGGTTTGATATTTGTGATCGGGGGAGAGATCGTGATTTAAATCTCAAATCTGTTTTAGTCCTTTAAAGGCACTCCTGTCTCCATGTGCCAAACGATTTCAAATACCTAATGCACATGTTGAGGAGGAGGATTTATCCAAAAACAAGATGAGCTTTTAAATCAGGCACATATTCTCCCATGTTTTCCAAACCGTATTAAATCACTTGGGATCCAAAATCTCAAAGGGTTTGATATTTTTGATCGGGGGAGAATTTGTGATTTAATATGAAATTTGATAAAAGATGATCGTTTTGATTCAAAGTGCAAGTTCTCTCGAATATGTGCCAAACTATTTCGTATATCGATGCACATATTGAGGGGGAGCGAATGGTTTCTATTGGCAATCGTGAAAAGTACTTCAAAAGAACTCTTTCCTCTATGTGATAAAATGATTTCAAATATCCTACGCACATATTGAGGGGAAGAATTTACCAAGAAAATCAAATGGCTTTTTCTATGAAAATTGTGATCAAAGAAAATATTTCAAAGTCCTCTTGCCTCCATGTGTTAAACAATTTCTAAATCATATGCACATGTTGAGGGGGAGGTTTTCTAAATGCTCAAAACTATTAAGGTACAAAATGCTTTGATCTCATATCAAAAGTACCTTGATTGAGTTTCCAAATGATTTTTCAATTGGTTTTAAGAAGGAATGAACTGTACCAAAAGACCGACCATTTTACTTTATGCATGGAGTTATAAGGATGGTGAGGTTAGGTATTCGTTCCCACGATCCGCCAGAGCCGGAGGAATCTACCCAGGGACAATCCACTAGATAGTGTAGAGTCCTTAAGTATGATGAAAAAAGGAGAAAAATGAGAAATGGGAAGAGTGCGAACTGAGACTAAGCATACTGGAATAAACCCAACAAGGTTCTAGTAATGAAGTCTCGGTAAGCACTGAAGGGGTTGAAGAATGAAAAAGAATTGAATGTGAAAAGGGTGAAAAGAAATAGCCCTCCAATAGTTCAACCTTAGGGCAGAAATCGGGTTCAATACATATGTTATTGGTGTTTACTAAGGTAACATTGGTATTGAAGACAAGACATCATGGACCCAGTAATGCACTGCACTACAACTTCCCAAGCTACTCAAGTTCCTCTTAAAAGGACTTGTTTCATTCTCACGGGGAACCGACATTATCTATCGACTTTCTCTTAGAGATTGTTGATATTGAAGAAGGAGACCCTCTCCCTAGTCTCCGGCATAGGAAACCAAAGTGCACAATTGAGTCTAGAGCCAAGATATCATCCACAATATCTCATTAGGACACTATTCTTGAAGTCTTGCTGTTTCACACAATGTGGAAAGTAAGAATATATTAAGAGTCATACGCATTATCCTTGTGGTATTGCCAGAAGATTCGAGTGATATGTTAAATATTCACGATGAAGATGGAAATCCTTCTAGATCCAACATCAAACAAGCTCTTGGTGGGTGACATGTGAGATCGTTTCTAAAGATCAAACTTGTGACAACTGGATAGAAACAATGGGGCGATTCACTCGTGAATCAACCCTGGTCCAGGATTGGAATTGACGAATACTTTTGGAAAAACCGTTCGACGTGCAAACCTTCTTTTCTCTAGCACGTCGAATGTGTATTCATATTTTTAAACACAAAAAGTATCTCTGATTGAAAAAATACTTTTGAAAAAACCGTTCGATGTGCGAATCTCTTCTTTTCTCTAGCACATCGAATGTGTACTCTTTTCAAATACAAAAAGCATTTATGATTGAAAATTGATCTTTCTTATAAAACCTTCGTCGTATTGCAAAACTCTTTCTTCTAAGCAATACGCGATTGTTTTCAAATCAATTTTTCATCAATCAGTGAATCTCAATTCGCTGGTTCACTCACTCCGTGTTGTCTTCTTTGAGACGTTCCGGTTTGAGAACAGCTAGAACAGCTGCGAAGCCCGGTCAAGGAGATTCTTCGGAATTCTACCTGATCACAGGCAGTACTTTTACTGATCAACGGGGAACCGTGGGCCGTGTACCTCAATTCAACGAAAGTGATCAAAGACACTTTCGTGTGTTTTATTGCTAAATGTTGTTTGCAGGTACATTTGGACGGTTGCAGCTGATCAGAATTGAGGAGTCAATCCAAAGCCGCATGCTCACAGCATCCACACTTAATTAAAGAAATCATGACTTTTGCATATCTACAGAACCTGGCTCTGATATTTCTATACTATGTTTATGCTACGCTGCTGCAAATATCATGAGTCAGTAAAGCTTCCGCTACTCTGATGAAAAGATGTCATGATCCAGAAAGTGTGAGCATGTCGGTCCAAAAGTCACAACATCACATGATGGCAACACAATAAAGGGTGATCCTGAGATTTACTGTGGCTGATGATCTCAAAGAAAGCTCGAAGATCATCAAAGATGTGGATCAGTTCAAAGACCTCCACTGAAAGTACAAAATATGCATTCGGACTTTGAAGAATCGCTACTTAAGCACAAAGAGTGCGGAATTGAAGAATTGAAGTCTACGAGCTCAAGAACAAAGGCAAGAATAGAATGCTAGGATGCAAAATGTATTTCATGGGGTGACCTCCCTTAGGGGGAGATTGTTAGGAATTGAAAATTCCATGTTAAAGTGTCGTACACCCCAATTATAGTCTAGCATAAGTTAGCTCGTTGACTTGTCGTTAGTTACGTTATTTAGTAGTTAATTAGTTAGTCAGTAGCGTAGAATAGTTTAGAGTAACACCGTGGAGGAAGGACGGGTCTTTACCCACTGTAGGCCTGATCCACAGTCCGAAGGAGGACGAGTAGTATGTAACTATAAATACCCTCTACCTCCTAAGGTAGAGGGTTGGACATTTCATTCAATCTAACCTTTCTTTCTTTGTTTACTCTCTCTCTCTAGAAAGGCTCCCATTCTACTTTCTCTCTCTCTAAACTCTAAACCATACGCCTCTTATTTTGATTGTGGATGTGTTTGTGAAATCCAATATGTTACATCACAGTAATTCTGATATTAATATTTTTGACATTTTATGCTATGAAAATCAATCATAACTTAAATTTATAAAAGGCGCATTGATATTTTAATATCATAATCTACCAATTCTATACTAGCAACAACAGTAACTTTTAGTTCATCTGTAGAAACAGCAGTAGCAACTTTTTCATCAGCAATAGAATCACAAATAAAAATATTCTCTACAGCAGCAGAAAAATTTGTTGCAGCAGCAGAAAAATTTGTTGCATCAGCAGTAATATTTGGTACAGCAGCTGCATTTCCTTCAACAGTTTTGATGTTTTTAAAACTGGAAATATCATACAAGCATACTTATTCTGTTATTAAAACTGGGAGTACAATACAGTTTACTATCATCAGGCAGTCTTCCTATCAGAATAATAAAATATATATTCCAAAAATCAGAAATTTTTTAATATCTTTCTAAATCATTAGAAATAATATACAAATTTCTTAATATCACATAAGAATAAGGACAATTAAAATCTGACTAACAAAATTTCTTAATATCACATAAGAATAACTACTGATAGACCAGTAAAATACATGTTTTTTAAACATCACGAGTACCTTTTCTCTCAAAACATCATTGACAATCTTTTTCTGAACAAGTCAGTTGATTTTTTTTTCTATTGCCTCTTCTACAGACTTATCAAATATTTATACATCTTCAAATGTAAAAAAAATTGGATCTCTAATATCTTTAATTTCATTGCTTATCTTGCAAAGAGCTTTCCATATAACTGGATGTATTTCATCTTTCAAAGGTGGCAAGTCAAAATCTTTAACAATGTTTACAATCATCAAAGCAGCATCATCAACTATTGCTTTTACTTTGTCTAGACAAGTTTCATGAAGCTGTACAAGAATATATAATATATCAAATTTTTATAAACTTTAATATCATATGCAAAAATTTATTATGATTATAAAAGTAATATGATAACATCAAATAGTCCTGAATATTAAGTGTCAATTTCCCCCGATAATGCTTGTAAATTATATCATTTATATGGATTTACGCTTGTTTCCACTTTCAGGTAAATTACGAGCATTGGAGCTAAAGAGACGTGGAATTAGAGAAATATCAAAGATTTATCATAGTATGCTGACTTTGAAGAAGTTACGGCGTAACTCATCTCTCACATTACGCCGTAACTAAAGCGTGACTCAAAAAACCAACTCATCCGAAGGTTACGGCATAACTCTCTCCAAAGACTACGACGTAACTATATTAGGTCAAATGAGGTTCCGCGCTACTGATAACTACACCATAACTATTTCATCAACTATGGCGTAACCAATTAATATTGAATATACGGCGTAACCAGTCATAAGGTTACGCCGTAACCAGCAGATCTAGTGCAAATAACAAAGGAATTGAAGATTACGGCGTAACTCCTATATTAGTTACGCCATAACCCAGATCTGGCCTATAAATACCCCATGATTTCCAGCATTTCAGAGAAACCCATTCCACACACCACAACCAAAGAACGTGGGAAGAAGCCAAAGGCGGGTCTAGAGGAGCATACAGAGCTGTTTCCAAGGGAGAAATCACTCCCCTACGATAAGCATTAGCATTTTATCTTTTCTTTACTTTCGATTCATGTATTTTGTAACTTTGAGTATTGAATTGATTTGTATGGTTAATATGAGCGGCTAAGCACCTCTTGGTGCTGGCCTAGTTATGATTCCTTAATTGTTTTGTTTGCGTTTACATTACTTTTGTATAATTATTTCTAAGTGTATGCATGCATAGTTTATTGGTAGCTACCCTTGTTTCGGTAGTTTTGAATGGCGGTAGAGGCTAGTTGCTTAGGAGATATGACCAACTGACCCTAAGTGAGTAGACTAAGACGGGAAGGGTAAGATATGACCAACTGACGACCCTTTCTACTTGTGTGATTTGACCAACTAATCACCTACCATTTGGATGAACTTAAGAATTAGGGGGTGAGTGTTTAAGTTGGTAACGCCTTGGCACTCGCTATTATAAATCTAGCATGTAGCGGTACTTAATGACTCGGCTTAGGAGACCAGGAACAACAGGTCTTATGAGGGGACACCTGACTTCTCCTATGGTGGCATCTTTGCTGATAGGTTGGGGCGAATTGACCAAATGTTGTCCTCTCGACTTTGACCCCATCTGAAGTAATTGGAAGTAAGTAGACGTAGAAATTACTAGCTAGGAGGATTAACTAGGTTAGCACCACTCTCCTCTATTGATTAAACCTTTACCTTTTATCTGCTTTAGTAGTTAATTAATTAATTCCTTATCGAAATCATATTAAAAACTGTGACACCTAGACTTAGTAATAATCCAACACACATAGCTCTTGGGACGACCTCAATTTTACCAAATACTACACTACACACGACCGGGTGCACTGCCCGTTAGTGCATTAGGGTAGACCATAGGTATAACGAAACTTTATAAATTTTAAAACCTGGTCAGTAAAACCTGCATCAAGTTTTTGGCGCCGCTGTCAGGGAGTTATATTAGGATTGCTATTAAGTCTTTAATTTTCATTTTGTTTTAAGCTTTTCTATATTTCTCACGATCATTATTCAAGTTTCAGGTACCATGGAAGTTGTTAACATCGATGACCTCACTCTTGAGGAATATTTAGCATTAACAAGGGAAGAACAAGGACCAGGGATTGTTAGGCCGGCTATCGTAGAAGAAGCTCAATTCGAAATCAAACCTCAATTCATGAGGGAATTACGTGCAAATCCCTTCTCTGGAAGAATCACCGATGATGCCCATGAACATATAGACAACCTAGAATACATTGTCAGTCTATTCAAAATTCCCAGAGTCTTAAACGACGTTGTCATGTTACGAGTATTCCCTATTTCTCTTACGGGAGTTGCTAAGAGATGGGTTGATCGATTACCTGCCGGAACAGTGAACACCTAGCCTATCCTAAAAAAGTATTTTATTCAGAGATACTGTCCTCCATCAAAGACTGCTAAGCAATTAGAAGAAATCCATAACTTCAAGCAAGAGGGTGATAAAACGTTATACCAAGCTTGGGAAAGGTATAACGAATTATTATACAAATGTCCAACTCATGACCTCAATAGCCAACAAAAGGTGAACGTCTTCTACAAAGGTTTGAACATCTCCTCAAGGCAATTGATCGATTCTCAGGGGCCGATTCCTGGTATAACGCCCACTTTGGCTTTAGAAACTATTCAAAAGATGGCAGACCACTCTCACAAATGGCACAATGGAGGGAGCAACTGAAGTAAGAATGGAGATATGGAAGGTCTTGCAGCAATAAACACCACATTCGAAAGTCTTGGAACAGAAATGAAGAAGCTCAAGGAAAATGTCCATTCCATTCAAGTTGAGCAAAATGGAACTCCACCTACTAAGGAATGTTCCTCCAACGAGGATGTTAAAAGGATCGGAGAAGTTAAATATGGAAGTGAGAACCCTTTCAACAATTACAATAATAACGGGCCCAGATATTGAGAAAAATCCCAAGGATTCTACACAAGAATCAACAACAATCCTCCTAGACCAAGCCTTGAAGAAATAATGCATAGGCAGATCGAAGAATCTACAAAAAATGGAGATAACCTCAAGCAATGGATGGTCAAGGTGAATGTTAGTGCAAATATTATGATATTTAATCTATACATTCTCATTTGTTTTGTTGATGACAAACATGTAACTTGTAATACATAACGTAAAATTAAGTTACTTGTAATTATATTTTGTCTCAACATACTCTCAACACCTCTCGACGACTCAAGTCCTTGTATGCTACAACACAGGTTCGTACATGTTTGTTATGTTGCGTTATGATCAAACCCCTAACAAACCATTAAACATGTTTAGTTAAATAGTTTATAAAAACACTTAAGTAAACATAAGTAAATGTGTTGGGTAAAACCCATGACCCAAGACCCATACCCATTTGACTAGATGCATTGCATCTATTAGATACATTGTATCTAATGAAATACCCATGGACCAACCCATAACCCATGACCCATGACCTAAAACCCATGGGCAAAAGGGAGCGTCCTACGGATCCCTCAAAGTGCCCACGGATCCCTGGAATTACAAGGGCCGGATCCCTCCAGAAGGGATCCTTGGGGCAGAACATGGTTTTGGTCTTTTTGCCTATAAATAGCAAGCCACTTCTTACCATTTCTTCACACCTTCACACATAGTTTCTCTCCCCCATTTCTAGGATATTTAGATCATTAGGAAACATGTAAACCACCCTCATCTCATATGATCATAATGCTTCTAACTTTCATTTGTTGTAAGCATACTCCCGAAGTGATCCTCCAAAGCAAGCTTAGAGATCTTGCATCTTTACCTACTGAAGTGATCACCCATCACAAGCATAGAAGCACATGAAGATCTTCTACAACAAGCTTGGGAAACTTGTCATCTTCATTCATATAAGACTAACTACATCATGCTTTGTGTTATGATATTTAGCTTAGGACTTCATATCCATTAGACACATTGTCTTGGATATTGTCTAGTATCATATTCTTGTATCTTTGACTAGACTAGATGGTTTATGTGTTTGTGCCAAAAAAATACAAGTTTTGTTATGTTGGGCCACAAAACATAACGGGTGCCCAGAATTCAAGTCAAAAGGCATTAGTGAAGGGTGCCTAGAGATCGAGTCAAAGGCATTAGTGAAAGGTGCATAAGGTGTACATTCGATATGGTGTGATTCGATGTACAAGATAGATTAGTATTGGGTCACAAGGATATTGTCATCCTTGTTGATATTTTCATAAGGAGTAGATCTCCTTTGGGGTTAGTTGTTGGTGTAGTGTTGGGTAGTAGTTCCTCCATTGTAATGGAACTCGGTACGCCGCCTAGTACCGGATAAAGGGTAGGCGACGTTGTGGTAGGTGTGGTTCACCTTGGTGTGAAAGAACCCGGTGGTTAGCCTAGTACCGGAAAAAGAGTAGGCGACGTTGTGAAGGATTCTCCGCTATAAGGATTTGGTGTCGTGTAGTGTTTACGAACTCTCGAGTAGGTGACTCGGGGAGTGGAGTAGGGCAACGAAGGTGTCCTTGTAGCCGAACCACTATAAATCCTCGTGTTGGTTTATCTATCCTTTTACTTATCGCTTTACTTTTATTCTTGCATTGCATTGTTTATTTTCTATGTGGTTGATGTCTATGTTTGTGATACATACTTGGTCTTTCATATAGTCACAAACTATATTTAACACTTTACATATTATGACACGCTTGATAAAAAAAAAAGCAACCGGACTAATAATGGTGAAACTTGATTTATAATGAACTATTAATCTTGCGGAATCTTATGTAATATTAAGGGGTTGGCCTTACATGCCGTAATGCGTTAAATGCATCCTCGCGTCGAGATTAGCAAATGCAATGGTTTATACTATATTTGATACAAAAGTTTTAAGTTTGAAACAGAAACGTATTCACCCCCCCCCCCTCTACGTTTTCACAATCGGTATTAGAGCGGGTTGGCTCTAGTTTTTAAAACAAATGGTTTTCAAAACGAGTAAGGTCCTTGTATCAAATATTTGGTGAAGTCAAGCGTAATATGAAAAGTGTTTTGTTGATTTTATTTTCTTTGAAGTTTTGTTGTTAGATATCTTGTTAATCAAGCTTGAATAAAAGTAAAAATGGATAACATAACTTCACTAAAAAGTCTACAAAGGTAAAACCTTTTTGTCGAGTCAAAACATGCATTTTTGTAATTTTGTGTCAGATCCGCGGATCCCTCAGGTTACACTGGACGGATCCCTCAAGAAAGGGATCCGTGGTACAGAAGACAGTTTTTGTCTGAATTTCAAAAATTCATAATAACCGTAAGTTGTTAGAAGTCGTGCCACCTATATTTTTAAAGGTATTTGAGTCTACTTTCATTTAAAAATGA
The DNA here is from genome assembly GCA_019973895.1 of Chrysanthemum seticuspe. Taxonomy (NCBI): domain Eukaryota; kingdom Viridiplantae; phylum Streptophyta; class Magnoliopsida; order Asterales; family Asteraceae; genus Chrysanthemum; species Chrysanthemum seticuspe. The sequence goes on from BPTQ01000009.1 coordinate 190,226,132, forward strand.
TTTCATAAACTGATTCTAAACAAAAATTTACAAAATCATTGATTTATAATAGAAAGTCATTTTTCGGTCATAACTTTTGCACAAACTTTTGATCTAGTTGGAGACGGATGTTTTTGTCTTTGAATAACAATGTGTCCTCTTTTGAAATTAAGGTTTTGATCATATTTATAAAAGAAACTAATCAAGCTTGGTATACATGTTTAACACAAAGCGATGAAAAGAACTTTCGTATGCTATGCTAAATGATAAATTGTCTTCCTTGCATTACTTGATTATTTGCTTATCTCAAATAGCTTTTGTGCTTGTTTAATTGAAATAACATATGTGGTTTCCCTTACCTTGCTATTCATTCTCTTGCTTGTCGAGTTAGTAATTTTCTACTAATCAATGTGCTACTTGAAAGAGTGTTTAGGATAACATCTAGTTGTGTCGAAAATGTTGGTTGAAAAATGTTTAAAACATATAACACACTAAATGGCATTTTGATTGAGTTTGTCATGTGTGCAACATAAATGTTTTATGTGCTTATATGATTTCTTGATTTCATATTTTCTAGTATCGTTTTCTAAAAACAACAAGAATGTACATCGGATCATAACCTACACTTGTGTTGATGATGTACTCTCCCATTTTCCTTTTCATGATCGCTCTCCAAACTTCATAGTAAGATTGAAAACTTGATTATTTCATCCGATATACTCAAGTAAATTATTTTGCAACGCAAATATAATTGTCCATATCCGAAAGTCCAAACTCGAGCTTTCCAACAACATATGTTGAACTAGCTCATCCAACCATCTTTTTTGTTTACCAAATGGACAACTTTTAATTTTTTGACATCTTTGTCACCTTAGTTGTTTCAAGTATAATATTAATAAAAATGAAGCAAAGTATCATCATTGTTACTCTTTGATAGGACATTGTAGGAATATAAATTTTTCTAACTTAAGAATGAATACTGGAGAACTTATTGCACTAGAAACTCAATTTAACCTAACGGCTGAATTGCTTCCTTGATAGAAGTTGGGTATGTGAAATCGCCCATAAAAATGGTCGTGTTTAGCCATAATTGAGCACCGCAAGTAATAGTCTCATATTCATTCTCTCACTTGAGAAATTTATACTCCTATGTTTTTCTAAAGTAAGTTTACAATGAAAATACTTTGCATTGTCTTAGGATTACCAATCAAACAAGTTGTAAAATTAATTTTTCTTTTAGTTAATCACAACCACTTGCCTCATGAAGCGATTATCTTGCTTTAATCGATAAGAGCTACATGACTTCATGGACGAAGCTCATTGTATGCTAATCACAATCCGTAATGACTAGATTGTCCTAAACTAGCACCTAACGACTCTTTTGTCTTGAACACCATCATATGCTCTTTTCTTTCTAGACACATACCTTTCATGTCATTGTTAGTGTAAATGATTTACTAATCTAGACCATAAATCTGTTTTGGGCTTCTTGAATAGTGCTTGTTAAGTTTGCTAAACCTTTGTGTTATTTGTGAGCTCGATCTCATTTGATTGCCTATATGTGATCTCTACATGATCTCCTTGCTTTGCTTAATGTGTACACATGTATGCTTGCTGTAGAAACAATTTGTTTCATAATTCGAAACATAGAGCAAAATTCTTCAACTATTATGTTAAGAAAATCTGTCTCAGACGCCGGATCCCTTAGATGTAACTAGACGGATCCCTCAAGTGAAGGATCCGTGGGATCCGGACGGACAGAAGTTCCTTTTTAGCCTTCTTGCATCAATCCAACATTCTAGACCTTATTGGACTAGTTAAACATGCTACATTAGGATCACTTAAACTTTCCTTAGGCTCAGTCAATCTCACATTCACTTATGGATGACTTAGGATCATATTCGAAGTATTTTTCAATCTATCATTACTTCAAAACTCAACATCTTTCCACTCCAATGTTTACACATTGTTCCTATCATCTCAAAACACCTAGTTTGATATTTCTTTAAATTTAGCAAATTGATTTTAGTCATCCTTACCTCAAAATACGCCAAAAACTAGTTTTTAATTTATTATGATTTTTAAGGAATTTTCCAAATCTATCTTAAGTCATCATCTGATCTCTAGGATCATTTAACACCACTTAACACTCTCAAATTTCTTAGTGTCATCTTTAATCATCCACTGGTGCTCATAAAGCCCCATTTCCTTCCATAAAAGGAAATCATTAGCTACATCACTCATTTCCCTTGATCATTTAAGTACTCTTTCATTTAAGACACTTAGGAAGACTGAAACACTAAAGGAGGTATAGGCTTTAGACCTTACAAACATCATTTTTATCCTTTCTTAGCTGCTGAGAGCCGGATCCCTAGGATTAGCCTAGACGGATCCCTCATTGGAGGGAACCGTGGGATCCGTGGAATAGTAGGTACTTTATCTCTTTAGATAATCATTTCAAATTTCTTTTTCCCACACAAGCACTTGTTCAACACTTAGGATTATCATTTTCTTATATGACTATAAATGAGTTGCATTTATATGATTCTTTACGTGTTCTTTCTTTTCGTTTCATGATTTTATGTGAACAATTTATCCATTTGTATAAATTTTTTCCTTTTGTACTAACTCTTTTGGATTCTTGTAGGATGACAATGGTCGATTTCATCATCAAGTCAAGTTGTGCTCATTTGCACATTTTTTTATATTTCTAATCTTTCATCATCCTAACCATCTTACTCCACTTTATCACTACTCACAAAGCCATCGTGTTTACCACCTCTATTAAGTCATCAACCAAGTCAAAGATTCACCTTGATACCTTTCATCACCGTGTCCAAGGTCTAGTTCATGAACTACGTAATGAAGTATGTCTCATATTCTACCACATCCTACTTGTGTCAATCACAACCTCAAACCACAAGCTACCTGTGTCAACCACATCCTACAAGTGTCTCACTACCACTACAATTCATGGTCGCTCAACCATCCTCCACAAACATCTATGTTGTCAAAAGCCAAGTGAATTTCGTAATGAAATGCGTCTCACCCCTAAGCACATTTTTTTTACCTTGAACAAACCTTACAGCATCTAAACCAACCATGATGATGCAAGTAGTAGGATTATTCTCTTTTTTACACTAATCCTTTCTTTCTAGGTTCATATATATACACTTTGATGTGTATGAGATTCTCGTCTATTTATGGACGAAATTTTACACTAATTTTTTTTGTAGGTTCTTCTTGACGCCCTCGAGGTAGGGGAGCTTTCGTCGAGCATTTATAAAGTGCATCATATGACTTACTCGTCCAAGGACGAATATAATTTTTCACTAACTTTTTGTTTTGTAGATTTTCAAAACACACTAGGAGAGCTTGACGCTCTCAATAAAAGGGAGTTTTTCGTCAAAGCAAAAACATTGCAAATTTTGCAATAATTTCGTCTTAGTCTTCCTAAAATACTTGACGCCCTTAACAAGGGGGAGTAACCGTCAAGGGGGAGCATGCACACATTCATTCTTCAAAATTCCTTTATGTTTCAACAAAAGGGTGATTTCTTTCTCATCATTTATTATTTTTTTTTCTTTCCTTAACACTAACCTTGATGTAGGTTAAGCCTCAAAAATTTGATCTATTGAGCCGTTGGCAATAATGGTTATAATTCAAAGGATCTTTCTATTTTTTTGTGTGATTCTCTAGGTTCCTCTTAAAGGCAAGATCACCACCTTTTGAAGAGGTGCAAGCTCAAAGTCATGAGTTACTAAGCTTCGTCATTAGTGTTTCGTGTTGAAGGTATTGGCGTGGTGTGCCAATTGGAGCAATAAGGTGTTTTAATTTTAACTTCACTAGGGATGATGCAAACTCGCCATTCTTGGGAGAAATTAAGTTTAAAGGACACACCCTTTTTGTTTTGACAAAAGGGGGAGAAGAGTGTAAACGAAGAAGGTAATGTATAGGAAGTACGGACACAAGTAACTTTGACATTTTACCTATCTATTACGTTTACATATATTTTCTCATCATCAAAAATGGGGAGATTGTTAGTGCAAATATTACGATATTTAATCTATACATTCTCATTTGTTTTGTTGATGACAAACATGTAACTTGTAATACATAACGTAAAATATATAAGTTACTTGTAATTATATTTTGTCTCAACATACTCTCAACACCTCTCGACGACTCAAGTCCTTGTATGCTACAACACAGGTTCGTACATGTTTGTTATGTTGCGTTATGATCAAACCCCTAACAAACCATTAAACATTTTTAGTTAAATAGTTTATAAAAACACTTAAGTAAACATAAGTAAATGTGTTGGGTAAAACCCATGACCCAAGACCCATACCCATTTGACTAGATGCATTGCATCTATTAGATACATTGTATCTAATGAAATACCCATAGACCAACCCATAACCCATGACCCATGATCCAAAACCCATGGGCAAAAGGGAGCGTCCTACGGATCCCTCAAAATGCCCACGGATCCCTGGAATTACAAGGGCCGGATCCCTCCAGAAGGGATCCTTGGGGCAGAACATGGTTTTGGTCTTTTTGCCTATAAATAGCAAGCCACTTATTACCATTTCTTCACACCTTCACACATAGTTTCTCTCCACAATTCTAGGATATTTAGATCATTAGGAAACATGTAAACCACCCTCATCTCATATGATCATAATGCTTCTAACTTTCATTTGTTGTAAGGATACTCCCGAAGTGATCCTCTAAAGCAAGCTTAGAGAACTTGCATCTTTACCTACTGAAGTGATCACCCATCACAAGCATACAAGCACATGAAGATCTTCTACAACAAGCTTGGGAAACTTGTCATCTTCATTCATAGAAGACTAACTACATCATGCTTTGTGTTCTTGATATTTAGCTTAGGACTTCATATCCATTAGACACATTGTCTTGGATATTCTCTAGTATCATATTCTTGTATCTTTGACTAGACTAGATGGTTTATGTGTTTGTGCCAAAAAAACACAAGTTTTGTTATGTTGGGCCACAAAACATAACGGGTGCCTAGAATTCAAGTCACAAGGCATTAGTGAAGGGTGCCTAGAGATCGAGTCAAAGGCATTAGTGAAAGGTGCCTAAGGTGTACATTCGATATGGTGTGATTCGATGTACAAGATAGATTAGTATTGGGTCACAAGGATATTGACATCCTTGTTGATAATTTTCATAAGGAGTAGATCTCCTTTGGGGTTAGTTGTTGGTGTAGTGTTGGGTAGTAGTTCCTCCATTGTAATGGAACTCGGTACGTAGCCTAGTACCGGATAAAGGGTAGGCGACGTTGTGGTAGGTGTGGTTCACCTTGGTGTGAAAGAACCCGGTGGTTAGCCTAGTACCGGAAAAAGAGTAGGCGACGTTTTGAAGGCTTCTCCGCTATAAGGATTTGGTGTCGTGTAGTGTTTACGAACTCTCGAGTAGGTGACTCGGGGAGTGGAGTAGGGCAACGAAGGTGTCCTTGTAGCCGAACCACTATAAATCCTCGTGTTGGTTTATCTATCCTTTTACTTATCGCTTTACTTTTATTCTTTCATTGCATTGTTTATTTTCTATGTGGTTGATGTCTATGTTTGTGATACATACTTGGTCTTTCATATAGTCATAAACTATATTTAACACTTTACATATTATGACACGCTTGATAAAAAAAAAAGCAACCGGACTAATAATGGTGAAACTTGATTTATAATGAACTATTAATCTTGCGGAATCTTATGTGATATTAAGGGGTTGGCCTTACATGCCGTAATGCGTTAAATGCATCCTCGCGTCGAGATTATCAAATGCAATGGTTTATACTATATTTGATACAAAAGTTTTAAGTTTGAAACGGAAACGTATTCACCCCCCCCCCCCCTTCTACGTTTTCACAGTGAAAGAAGACACTAATATGAACCTGTGAAACCAAGATGTTGCAATTAAAAACCTCAAAACACAAGTTGGGAAATTAGCTAAAAACCTTAAGACGAGTAATGCTAAAGCTATTGCCTGCAAAGCCATATTTGCGCAAGATAAAGCAAAGAAAGAGCAGTGCACATCCTCTATCACAAATGATCTGTCCGGGATTAACTACCTAAGAGAAGATGATAAATCGGAAGACGACGAAGTCCTGCCAAGCCAACTTCCTGAGAAACAGCAATACCAGGAAAGTTTTCTTCTTCCATGCACTATTGGTAATATTAAGATTCCCGCATTAGCTGATTTTGGGGCCGGGGTAAACCTTATCTCTACCACTTTGTTTGATAAAATAAAACTTACCAATTTAAAAGAAACAACAATGATGATATAAATGGATGATTCCTCTAAAGCTGTACCAAGGGGGTAGTGAATAATGTGCTTTTAAAAATTGGAAAATTCTTTTCCCCCACTAATTTTGTGGTAATTGACATGGGGAAGCGGGAGGCTTAAAAATTAATTATTTGAAGACCTTTTCTGGCCACTAGTAGGCTCAAATTAAGGTTTTTGAAAAACAAATTTCTTTGGGAACTGAAAATGAACGAATAACTTTCAGTATGAAAAAGAACTTAAAACCAAAATTTGAAATTTCAAATAATGTTGATGTTGTTAATGTTCAATCACAAGATCCACCTCTACATCATGATCATGGTGGAGAGAATGTTGATAATGGCAAACAGGAACAGGGAAAGATTGTCCAGGGCATTAAAGAAGCTCTGATTCCAAATAAACATTTCTGCAACCCGATATTAACCAAGGAGAACGAATCAATGACGGCATGGCCCTCGTGTAGTCCTTTTCTAGAATCTGAAAGAAAGGCTAAAGAATGGATATACCCTCACAAGGGTGAAAGACATGATATCGAATTAGCATTTGAAGATTGGTACAAAATAAGATTTTGGAACTCAAAAATCAATAAGGGATTGGTTAAGCAGTACAACTACAATCGTCTTACTAATAAAACTAACGGTGAGAGAACAAGCATACGTATATCAAGTAGTCTTATTGCTGAAGATGATGACCGGGGAAAATCATGTGATGAATGGCTTCCACAAAAAGTTGGAACAGTTGGCATCGGTAATACTGCAAGGAAAAAGGGATTTAACAAATGGATGGATGAGTGCCGCCAACGAATGGAGGAAGTCGGCCAAGCCCAAAGTCCCCCATAAAGCCCCGCGGCTCTGAGTCTAACTTAAAGACTCGTAAATAAAGAAAAGTGCTCTTTTGGGAGACAACCCGAATTATCCTTTTCTTTTGTTTTATTTCCATTTCTGTTGGGTTTTGTGTTTTTAACTATTTTGGCAGGAAACGAGGAAGTGATTGCTGCTGCAGTTGCTGATCTGACCATAGTTACGGCGTAACTAATCTCTGTGATTACGTCGTAACCTACCTTTTGCAACAGAATTTTAGACGCATTACCAATTACGGCGTAATACCATCTCTGTGGTTACGCCGTAGCCACTCGCTTTGCAGCATATGTCAGGTTTTGCTAGTTACGGCGTAACTCCCTCAAAAGAGTTACGACTTAACTTCCCTCTGCTTTACTTCTTTCATTTTAAAACACAATAACCTTGTATTAGTTTCTTAAATGAACTTTGTGGGTGTGTTCCCTGTAAACCCTCACGAGACTTCACTCGTCCACTTGGGACACCAAGTGGTTTAAAAGGCTTGTTGCATATGCTAAATGCAACCGTGATTCCTACGAAAGTGAGTTAGATTTGATTTTATTTTTCATTTTTTTCTTTCTTTTTAGAATTATGCTTGTTGGTAGTGTGATTTCAGTGATTGAAGTTTGTTCATGATGCTTATACGACGGCACGTCTCTTTTTCGTGGGCCTTCTTTCTTTTTGGAGCAAATTTCAGGGAAGTTCTCGCTCTAATTCTACTTTTCTCTTCACCTTTATTTAACGTTTAGTTCAAAAGGGACTTTGTACAATTCTAGTGGGGGGACGGGAGTAGAATTATCTCTTGAACTTTATTTTGCCCTCGTTTTTCTAGTTTATTTTGAAAAATTATGCCATTTTTAAAATTTTGACATGTTTTTCTTAACCTAACTAGATTAGACCTTAGCCGAGCATATACAACCCTTGATATTATATGGTGAGATTAGCCTTATCCATTTCCAAAATTTTACCCCAAATCCACCAAATTATGAGTGTGTCGGTAGCTTGTAAACTTTAGGACTTGGCCTTTGCATCATTTCAAGACCATAGACGAGGTATGTTGAGTTAGCTCGATGTATTTGGATTTTTCAGTTTTAGAAGGCAATGTTATAGGATTATCACCCAAATAGCCTACCATTGTGTGTCTATCGATTAGTCACCTCGACTTCTCGACCCCCATATGAAACCCTTTTGTTGCACTCATCTTTAGTGCAAGATACCCCTAGATACACCTATCTGAGCCATTCCTTTCATTTTGTTAACCCAATATATTGTTTCGATACACCTATACACCTTAGGCTACCATGTAGTCTTTATTTATGATTGGGAAGTCATCATTTTCCTAAGTTCAATGTTCAAGTGGAAAGGTTCAGAAATCACGCTTTCGTCGGTGACATATTCCTGAAGATTATTGAAGACCCATGAATTCCCATTGTTCATCTCAAGTGGGGGATATTATGTTTAGTTGATATTGTCAAGTTGAAAAAAAAATGTTGTTATGTTATTTAGTTATTGTAAAAGTGCGTTGTTATAAGCAGTATGTTATAAGCTTTATAGATTTAGTATCGAGGAGGCCACCTCGGTCACATTCGAATATTAGAGTTGGTAATTATACCAATAGTTGGAGAAAAGGTAGTGTGCCCATCATGACGTCCTCTAATGACACACCTACCTAATATTTCATGATCCGGTTTCTTGACTTCAAAGCTTGAACTTTGGGCGGACGGTAAGTGGTGATGACTTGGTTACAGATTTAGACTACCTGCTTGATTTTTATTTTACACCATTTATGTATCCCATGTCTTATCCTACCCTTTAGTCATGAAGTGTGTCTAGGTGATGCAACGAGCAATCTTTGGTGTCTTGGCCATGGATTTGGTCATGTATCATTGATTTTTTCCACTTCGCCGTGACATGTTAGTAATGACGAGTCACCCTTTAACCTTTGTCGTGTCTGCCCATATTGCCTTCGAGAATTGTTTAGCCCTTAACTCTAGTGGTGGAGATTTATGTAACCGCCAAGCTTATGATAGAATACATGCTATGACTATGCAATTGAGTGATCACCCCGAAATTGACACTTAGAATAGTTGAGAGATTTAAGTGTCTCGTTCCCATTTTGTGAGGTGTTCGGCTTTGTTTTATTCTAGCATAAGGGATTTGTAAACTCATATTTTCCAGGTTATGGGAGATATCTTTTTAGAAATCTTTCTAATAAGGTCTAATTGAGGGCAAGTAGAGTTCAAGTGGGGGGATATTTAATAACATCAAATAGTCCTGAATATTAAGTGTCAATTTCTGATGAGTGTGTAAATACTCATCATTTTTGGTTAAATCTGAACTGCAAAACATTTAAAAATGCTCAGAAATGCATCAAAACACTGAAAATATCTCAAAATTTCATTTTATATGTTTCAAATGCAAAATGTTTAAAATCAGATGAAAAATGAGCTAAGTTTGCATAATTGGCAGTTTCAGTCCCCCAAGTTTCAAAAGTTGTCAGAAATAGTCCCTGAGCACTTAATTTCAAAAGAAAAATCACCAAAGGTCCTTTTAAAATCATAACTTGTCATAATTAGTCCTTTGTTGAAAAATGTCAAAAGTTTTGAGAAATTACAAGTTTGGTCCTTCAAGTTTCAAAATTGGCAAAAATGGTCCTTGGAAATTTGAAAATGTCTATTTTGGTCCTTGTACTATTGGAACTTGTCATTTTTAATCCCTTGAAACAACTTTGGAGAATTGGCAGCTTTGGTCCCTTGTTTTTCAGAAATTACAAAACAAGTCCTTGTATTATAACAAATACCTTTTTGAACCTTGGACCTTGTCATATCCCTTTTGGACCCCTGCCAAACACCTTGACCCCCTCAATTTGACCCCTCCCTTTTATATATTAAGCCCGGTCAAATAAGTCAAACACCCTTACCCCGCCTTTTTCTTTCTTCCCCAACTGCCTCGCCTGCAACACTCATACTCCCATCAATCCAGCTCACCTTCACCTTTCCTTGTTCCCCCCACCTCCACCAAACTCCAAAATACATTTAATGCTTCTTCAACCTTTGCACTCAACCCCCACTGCTAAAACCATTTTTGGCGCCAAAATTGATCCAATGGCCAATATGCACTCATGCCATCCAAAGGTCCAGATTAAAGGTGGGATTAGCTCAGAGGAGTGAGAGAAGCATATTTGCTATAAAAAGGAAGACAGAGAAGCAAGGAGAAGAACCAAGTAGTGTAATCTTATTTTTACTTATGTCGTTTTTAAGTTTTTAAGTTTTCCATTGTAAGGTTAAGCTTTTCAATACTTTGTAATCATATTCCAGTGTGTTATAAACCGTTTTCAGTTATCAATTTCATGTTCTAAGTATAAAGTCAGTTTATGCCATTTTTAAGCTAAAATTCTCAAATCAGCTTATTATTGTTATTAGTGTTGTCAAAAAACTCATAAGCTCATATAATTTCATTATATAGCTTCTGAGAGCTTTTAGTAAGTCTAAAACTTTGTTTAGTATCAAAAACAGAAAATTCACAAAAATCAAGAAAAATAGTGAGAAAATAAAAAAATCTATGGAAATGAAGTTCAATGACTGAAGCAGGTTGGTAATTGGATTGTTTTTGGTTTAGAGCTTAGTGGTAAGCATATAGGAGTGATCTTATGTTCTCAGTTCTCATCTTTATGCCTAAACTCACTTTGTAAGCTATTTCTTTGAAATTTGCAATTCATAGTATTAGTGTTTAAATGTTGCTAATTACAAGTTTTATCTTATCTCATTATAGTTAATAGAAGTTAATTTATAGCTTTTATGGTTTAAAAAGTTGTTTTAGTACAATAAGCTTCATAACAGTTTAGTATAAGGGTGTTTGGATTAGCCTAGTTAATTATGTTAGAGGGCATCTGTGTTATTACTTGTTGTTGTTTCATATCACCTTAGTGTTTAATAGCTCAGTTCTAGTATAAAATTTAGTCCTTGTTTCATAAAAAGTCAAAATCATCTTGATTATGTCCTATATTCATAACTGTTAGAAATTTATGTTTCATAATCATGCATACTAGTGTAAAAGTTGTTTATATAGCCTAAATAAGTCTTATAGTAGCTTAATACATCAAATTAGATCATCTAGGATCATTAGAAGTTCATCAAAGTCAAACTGGTTCATTATTTAAAAAGTCAAAATTTCCTAGAAGCAGTTTTTGAATAAACTTTACAATTTCACTGTGATCTTATCATTAGGATTTAGGACTTAAGCCTTTGGGATATTAAAGTTTAACTGCTTAACTAAATTAGAAAAATAGTAGTTCACTCCTAATCAGCTTATTAAGTGCTTTTCACGTAGCTTCTTTTGACCCCTTTTTCTGAAAAACTGCCCTGTGCAACAGATAAGCTTATGCTTATTTGAGTTTGTTTAGAGCTTATTTCTAATTCATTTAGCTTTCTCAGTTGTAACATTAGCTTATTATAAGCTGCTTAGCTTCTTTTTAGTTTCCTTTTGCTTATTGGATAGCTTATTAACCACTTAGCTTAAAATTTGTTCTTATTCCTTTTCTTGCCCACTGTTGAAATTTTAAGCTAATTCAGAGCTTATTAGTGTTTTTCAATAAAAGTTGTAGTTTTAATAATTGCTTATTTCCTTGTGCTTAATTGGTTTGTAAAAGAAAAATCCAAAAAATAAAATATTTTGCAAAAAGTCATTGCACAGATTCGAACTCAGGACCTGGTGTATGCCTTCCCACGCTTCACAACAACACACTCAACCATAAGCGCCCTTGGGTCTTTTGTGTTATGTCCTCCCACATCAATCTATTTAACATAGTTTTAGCCCGTTTGGTTAATAAGCACTCTTTGCTTATTAACTGCTTATCAGCTCAACCTGTGGGACCCACTATATTTTTCCTACATTCCTCTCAGTCTCTAGTACTTTTGTAATTTTTTTAAGATTTTTCTTTTTACGTTAAGTATTTTTTATAAATTAATTAGTTTAAAAGAGTATTTAATTCACAATAAATAAAATAATTATCAGAAAAATATAAATCTTTTTTCTAAAATTTTCTTTTGTCATATAGTAAGTAAGAAAATTGTTTTTACATTCGTAGAACTTTTATTTCACAAATTTTACGTTTTTCCTTGCGCACTCGCGTAATTTTTATACATAACGCACGTTTTCATTTTAAGTCACGTTTTTAGATAATTTAAGTTTACGTTTTAATTAAAATAGTTTATTTAAGTTATTTTATTTTATAAATCAAGAAAAACATCATTGTAAAAATAGTGATAACGTTTATTTAATATAATTTATCTTTTTAATTTTCTTTAATTTGCATTTAAGCCCCTGTAATTTATAAACTTTTCCTTTAGGTATAATTGTTCATAATCAATCAAAACTCTTTTCCGTTCAAATCCTCTCGATCACTATTCGTTTGGTGATTCATCGCACAGCTCGTTGGGACATAACGACCTGGGGAAACACTATACTCTCCTGATCTTCATTGCATTTGGTTCCAGCTGTTTTAAGTTTGTTACGGTTAGCCATTCACAAGTGGCTAGCTTGTGTGACAAAACTTGACCGTCTGGGAGCGAATCAAATTTTTGGCGCCGCTGCCGGGGAGGTGTGTTGCGACAATATCGTGATTTTTGCGATTAGTAACTTGAAGAACCTTCCTCGTGAAGTTATTGTTTTTATTAAAATACAAAAATACAAAGATATTTTTCTTTTCTTTGTATATATGTAAAAGATAAAAATACAAAAAGATTTTGTTTGTTGTTTTAAATAAAATAGAACACACAATCAATATAACACTTCTAAACTTGAGTGTTATCATAATAAGTTCCCGAACCAAAGATTCAAAACTTGCCTTTGTGTCACTTGCGTGAATACGCTTGTGATTATTGGTTTAAGTTCCTTGTGTTTTGCCTCGGTCTTGTTTTAATTGAAAGTGTTATTTTTGATAGTGCATGTGCACTCGTTTTCAAAAATCCAAAAATATTCTTCTCGTTCCTCTTATCCGTATGATTCTATTTCTCTTACCCTCTTTTACCGTTTGATTCTATCCTTCGTATCCTCTCGACCATTTGATTCTATTTCTTTAAACCTCTACATGTTTAATTCTTATGGCGACGATCGATTATCGTCGTTGTTTCCATTGCAAAGGCCGTATGGAAGAGGATCAAGTTTATTGTCTCAATCCCGATTGTTTATGTAAGCAATGTGGAAGGGCCGGTGCAAGAAAATATTGCTATTGGTGCGAATTAGCCGATAAAAACTCTCTCGATGATTCTCCAAGTTTTTTCGACCACCCGCCACAACGCGAGATTTGTTCTATTGTTTTTGAGCCCAAACCGTCTAGAATTGATCAAAATCTTTCGCGATTTACGGTTAAGGTTAAGAGAAAAGAGCAAGAACCGGAGACCAAAATGGAAGTGGTGGAAATTGCTAGCTCTGAGAGCACACCACTTGTCCCACCTCCGGAATCTTCAAAACCTTCTTCGGACGAAATCATGAACATGCTTCAAAATTGCTTAAATGAACTTCGTCAAATATCAACTTCCGGAAATACCGTTTTACCTACCATTTGTGATGTTGTTGAGCCCTCGATTCCTACTCCCGTACCCGAGATATCTTCGTTCGATCAAGAGTATTGCTACGGTTGTGGAGACTTGTTACCACAAGGTTTTCGTTGTTACAAATGTATGTGCGAGCGGTGTGGAAACTATCTTGTCAATGGATGTTGTTCGATTTGTGCCGAGAATTCATTCGTTTATGATTCCAATCCTAATTCCTTCAATTTTCCTCAGAACGATTTCAACTACCCTCCACAGAATTCATTCGAACCACAACCGTACTATCAAGATTTTAATGATACATCGTTTCAAAACTTCTCTCCTCAATACCTTTCTTGCGCAAATTGTAGGGGTCCTCATTATGATTACCAATGTCAATCATGGAATCAGAATTACTATGGACCTGATCCTTGTTATAATACTCCTTGTTTTGACAATTTCCAAACCCCACAATTTCCCGTCATTGAACCATATCCCGTCATTGATCAACATCCTCGTGAGAAAAGTATTCTAGAAGAACTTGCCGAAGATCAAGCATCTCGCTACGAAAAATCTATGCTAGAATTACTTGAAGAAGAGGAACGAGCTGCTCAGATTGAGAAATGTATTGAAGAAATACGAATCGAAGAAATGGCACTTGCAAGACGTGCTCGATGGCTCACGACTTACATTGACGATGATGAGGATTCCATTCAAATGAAAGAATATTATGAGAGCTTATCTGCTGGAATCACACCCGAAGAACCCGTAAACTCTCTAAGTATGGGGGATGAGCATCTTAGCACTATTCTGGAAACGGAACCGTCTTGTGCTGAGAACCTTGTCCCAACCCCAAGTGAGTCCGAGGTTATCTCCAGTGATGTGTGTGATGAGCCTCTTAATGATGATTCTACTTCTCCTCCCACCCTTAATGATTATGTTGAGATGATCTCCGAATCTGAAAATGATTATACGTCGTTTGATGATTCTTTATCGTGTGGAGACATCGAGTATGTGGAGGAAATTCCTTCTGAGCTCGTCAGCTTAGAAGAAGTGAGAGATGTTGATCCCGAAGATCTTGATATGGACACCGATTTTGAAACAGATGATGAAGATATTCTTGTTGTGTCCGAGAAACCTTTTGCTATGGCGTTCACTAATCCTCTGTTTGACTTTGATTCTGAATTCACTTTAGTTTCGGATAATCCCATCTTTGACATTCAGAATGAGGATAGTGACTCTTACATGGAGAACCTCGTTATATCTCCATCTTTTCCCGAAGAAAAGAATAGTGGCAATCCCACTTCGACGTTAGACCTTCCCGAGGAGTTCTCCGATGAACTCGCTCTCGTTGATCATTCTCCACGGGGAGATGATGATGCTCACTTCGACTTTGAAGCTGACCTTACTGTATTGAAAAATCTTCTATACAATTGGTCTTCTGATAATTCGTCGAGTGACACTCTTATGGGAGAGGTCGACTCATTTCTTTCTCCAGATGACTCGATACCCTCGGGTTTTCAGAGTGACGATTATGGCTTAGGTCCATCATCCACTCGTCCGCCTGCGAAACCTCCGGATGATGGAACCTCTTCTAATCCCGATACGGATGTTTTCATTGCTTCAGTGGTGGATAAGATTTTAGAACATTCCGTTATTGTTCCTCAATCTAATCTTTTGCCCACCCATCCCACCCGTTGTCATGAGATTGACACTTTGCCTTCTCCTCCCATTTCTTCTCATTTCCTTCACTCTTACGGGAGTGAAGATACCATCTTTGACCCCGGCATTTCTCATTCTTTTGAGCCGGTTGTATCTCATCGGAGTGGAACTTTCATCACTTTCAACGTTTATCCAAACCATTTGAATGAAAGTCCGATGGAGATTTTCTCTTCCACTTGCTCCCCCATGGACCAATGAATTCGGGGTCGAGTCAAGCTAGCGACTCGGTTAACAAAAACAGTAGCATTCCATGGGTTTTCACTCATGTTTCTGACTTCTTTCTCTTTCCTAAAGACTAAGTGTGGGGGAAACCTCCACAGTGTTTGCTTCTTGTGTGTTTGCTCTTGTTTTCAGGTATCCCTTTGATCGTTATGATTGACGCACCTGTTTTCAATCTAGCCGCCCAATATCCGATCATGTTACTAACGTTTATCTGGGGATATGTTTGCAAAATCCTTTTTGTGTAAAATGATAGATTTCGTCCGTTCACTTGGTTAGTGGTATTACCTTTTTCCGTTCGATAGTATCGGCTTCGGCCAGGACTTTGAATATTGAGGGCAATATTCAATTCTAAGTGTGGGGGGGAATTATGTCGAATTTTGTACCCTTTAGTCCCTAGTACCCCCGTTTTGACCCAAAATTTTAAATTTTTTTTTTGCACGAAAATAAAGTGTTAATGCTTCGGTGTTAATAGTAGTTTAGTCTTGATTAGGTTAGAACAAAGGGAATCCTGACTCTGCTAGAGTGTTGATCTAGCTGCTCTCTTAACAATTTGGCTAAGTTTTTACGAGTTGTGCAAATGAAAATGCTAAGCGTGGAGTAGTTGGTTCTCTTTAGAGCTTATATAAGTAATCTATGGCTTTTTCTCCCAGTAGCTCCTAATTAAACCTAAAATACGTGCTCATTGTCAAACTTTTGAACATTCAAATCGTCTTGTTACAACAAAAAGTTTTTAAGCAAAATTGATATAGAGCTCAAGTTCAACTTTTTATTTAAAATTTTTGGAAAAGCATACTTTATTAAAATCGGAATAATGTTGCAAAGTGAAAGTATCTAAAAGTGCTTAAATGATGCAAAAATAAATTGCAAGTAAAAAAAAAAAAAATCTTTCAAAATAATGGCCGTAGTATTTCCCTTTTACGTTCTCAGTTTCGGCATAACAGCCGGTACTTTGAATATTGAGGGAAATATTCATTTCTAGTGTGGGGGGAAATTCTCACGAATTTTACCATGTAATTATACCACCCAATTCCCCCATTTTTGGCCAAATTTTTTTTTTTTTTTTTTTTTTTGGAGTAAGTGTTCTGCACTTACTCAGCTTATGGTTATCAGTCCGCCATGTCTAATAAACAAAAGGATTGGCTAATCCAGGAGCAAACGGCTCTTGGTAAAGATTTCTCAAATCCGTTTATGGCTTACAATTTGCCCAAAATTGTATGGTGTTCAGCTCACCATATCTTTAAAAGTGAAGAGTTGGCTAGCCCGCAAGTTTATGGCTTGTGGTAAAGGCAGTGGAAAAACCATAATTGGTAATCAGCTCACCAAAGATAATATTGATAATTTATCTAAGAGTTGGCTAGTCCAGAAGCAAACGGCTTCTGGTAAAGACAAATCAAATCCGTTGAAAGCTGGTGGTTTGCTCAAAATCACATGGTTATCAGTGTACCATGGTTCTTACTTGAACTAAAACATTTGGCTACTCCAGAAGTAATGGCTTTTGGTAAAGAGATTCAAATCCATTAAGTTTTTCTCAAAAGATTGCTAGGGACTAGCAATAGTTTAGTGTGGGGGATTGATGAGTGTGTAAATACTCATCATTTTTGGTTAAATCTGAACTGCAAAACATTTAAAAATGCTCAGAAATGCATCAAAACACTGAAAATATCTCAAAATTGCATTTTATATGTTTCAGATGCAAAATGTTTAAAATCAGATGAAAAATGAGCTAAGTTTGCATAATTGGCAGTTTCAATCCCCCAAGTTTCAAAAGTTGTCAGAAATAGTCCCTGAGCACTTAATTTCAAAAGAAAAATCACCAAAGGTCCTTTTAAAATCATAACTTGTCATAATTAGTCCTTTGGTGAAAAATGTCAAAATTTTTGAGAAATTACAAGTTTGGTCCTTCAAGTTTCAAAATTGGCAAAAATGGTCCTTGGAAATTTGAAAATGTCTATTTTGGTCCTTGTACTATTGGAACTTGTCATTTTTAATCCCTTGAAACAACTTTGGAGAATTGGCAGCTTTGGTCCCTTGTTTTTCAGAAATTACAAAACAAGTCCTTGTATTATAACAAATACCTTTTTGAACCTTGGACCTTGTCATATCCCTTTTGGACCCCTGCCAAACACCTTGACCCCCTCAATTTGACCCCTCCCTTTTATATATTAAGCCCGGTCAAATAAGTCAAACACCCCTACCCCGCCTTTTTCTTTCTTCCCCAACTGCCTCGCCTGCAACACTCATACTCCCATCAATCCAGCTCACCTTCACCTTTCCTTGTTCCCCCCACATCCACCAAACTCCAAAATACATTTAATGCTTCTTCAACCTTTGCACTCAACCTCCACTGCTAAAACCATTTTTGGCGCCAAAATTGATCCAATGGCCAATATGCACTCATGCCATCCAAAGGTCCAGATTAAAGGTGGGATTAGCTCAAAGGAGTGAGAGAAGCATATTTGCTATAAAAAGGAAGACAGAGAAGCAAGGAGAAGAACCAAGTAGTGTAATCTTATTTTTACTTATGTCGTTTTTAAGTTTTTAAGTTTTCCATTGTAAGGTTAAGCTTTTCAATACTTTGTAATCATATTCCAGTGTGTTATAAACCGTTTTCAGTTATCAATTTCATGTTCTAAGTATAAAGTCAGTTTATGCCATTTTTAAGCTAAATTTCTCAAATCAGCTTATTGTTGTTATTAGTGTTGTCAAAAAACTCATAAGCTCATATAATTTCATTATATAGCTTCTGAGAGCTTTTAGTAAGTCTAAAACTTTGTTTAGTATCAAAAACAGAAAATTCACAAAAATCAAGAAAAATAGTGAGAAAATAAAAAAATCTATGGAAATGAAGTTCAATGACTGAAGCAGGTTGGTAATTGGATTGTTTTTGGTTTAGAGCTTAGTGGTAAGCATATAGGAGTGATCTTATGTTCTCAGTTCTCATCTTTATGCCTAAACTCACTTTGTAAGCTATTTCTTTGAAATTTGCAATTCATAGTATTAGTGTTTAAATGTTGCTAATTACAAGTTTTATCTTATCTCATTATAGTTAATAGAAGTTAATTTATAGCTTTTATGGTTTAAAAAGTTGTTTTAGTACAATAAGCTTCATAACAGTTTAGTATAAGGGTGTTTGGATTAGCCTAGTTAATTGTGTTAGAGGGCATCTGTGTTATTACTTGTTGTTGTTTCATATCACCTTAGTGTTTAATAGCTCAGTTCTAGTATAAAATTTAGTCCTTGTTTCATAAAAAGTCAAAATCATCTTGATTCTGTCCTATATTCATAACTGTTAGAAATTTATGTTTCATAATCATGCATACTAGTGTAAAAGTTGTTTATATAGCCTAAATAAGTCTTATAGTAGCTTAATACATCAAATTAGATCATCTAGGATCATTAGAAGTTCATCAAAGTCAAACTGGTTCATTATTTAAAAAGTCAAAATTTCCTAGAATCAGTTTTTGAATAAACTTTACAATTTCACTGTGATCTTATCATTAGGATTTAGGACTTAAGCCTTTGGGATATTAAAGTTTAACTGCTTAACTAAATTAGAAAAATAGTAGTTCACTCCTAATCAGCTTATTAAGTGCTTTTCACTTAGCTTCTTTTGACCCATTTTTCTGAAAAACTGCCCTGTGCAACAGATAAGCTTATGCTTATTTGAGTTTGTTTAGAGCTTATTTCTAATTCATTTAGCTTTCTCAGTTGTAACATTAGCTTATTATAAGCTCCTTAGTTTCTTTTTAGTTTCCTTTTGCTTATTGGATAGCTTATTAACCACTTAGCTTAAAATTTGTTCTTATTCCTTTTCTTTCCCACTGTTGAAATTTTAAGCTAATTCAGAGCTTATTAGTGTTTTTCAATAAAAGTTGTAGTTTTAATAATTGCTTATTTCCTTGTGCTTAATTGGTTTGTAAAAGAAAAATCCAAAAAATAAAATATTTTGCAAAAAGTCATTGCACAGATTCGAACTCAGGACCTGGTGTATGCCTTCCCACGCTTCACAACAACACACTCAACCAGAAGCGCCCTTGGGTCTTTTGTGTTATGTCCTCCCACATCAATCTATTTAACATAGTTTTAGCCCGTTTGGTTAATAAGCACTCTTTGCTTATTAACTGCTTATCAGCTCAACCTGTGGGACGCACTATATTTTTCCTACATTCCTCTCAGTCTCTAGTACTTTTGTAATTTTTTTCAGATTTTTCTTTTTACGTTAAGTATTTTTTATAAATTAATTAGTTTAAAAGAGTATTTAATTCACAATAAATAAAATAATTATCAGAAAAATATAAATCTTTTTTCTAAAATTTTCTTTTGTCATATAGTAAGTAAGAAAATTGTTTTTACATTCGTAGAACTTTTATTTCACAAATTTTACGTTTTTCCTTGCGCACTCGCGTAATTTTTATACATAACGCACGTTTTCATTTTAAGTCACGTTTTTAGATAATTTAAGTTTACGTTTTAATTAAAATAGTTTATTTAAGTTATTTTATTTTATAAATCAAGAAAAACATCATTGTAAAAATAGTGATAGCGTTTATTTAATATAATTTATCTTTTTAATTTTCTTTAATTTGCGTTTAAGCCCCTGTAATTTATAAACTTTTCCTTTAGGTATAATTGTTCATAATCAATCAAAACTCTTTTCCGTTCAAATCCTCTCGATCACTATTCGTTTGGTGATTCATCGCACAGCTCGTTGGGACATAACGACCTGGGGAAACACTATACTCTCCTGATCTTCATTGCATTTGGTTCCAGACTGTTTTAAGTTTGTTACGGTTAGCCATTCACAAGTGGCTAGCTTGTGTGACAAAACTTGACCGTCTGGGAGCGAATCAATTTCCCTCGATAATGCTTGTAATTTATATCATTTATATGGATTTACGCTTGTTTTCCATTGTTTTTCACTTTCAGATAAATTACGAGCATTGAAGCTAAAGAGACGCGGAATCGGAGAAATATCAAATATTTATCATAGTATGCTGACTTTGAAGAAGTTACGGCGTAACTCATCTCTCACATTACGCCGTAACTAAATCGTGACTCAAAAAACCAACTCATCAGAAGGTTACGGCGTAACTCTCCCCAAAGACTACGATGTAACTATATTAGGTCAAATGAGGTTCCACGCCACTGATAACTACGCCGTAACTATCAACTACGGCGTAACCAATTAATATTGAAGATACGGCGTAACCACTCATAAGGTTACGCCGTAACCAGCAGATCTAGTGCAAATAACGAAGGAATTGAAGATTACGGCGTAACTCTTATATTACTTACGCCGTAACCCAGATCTGGCCTATAAATAACCCACGATTTCCAGCATTTCAGAGCATCCCATTCCACACACCACAACCAAAGAACGTGGGAATAAGCCAAAGGCTGGTCTAGAGGAGCATACGGAGCTGTCTCCAAGGGAGAAATCACTCCCCTACGATAAGCATTAGCATTTTATCTTTTCTTTATTTTCTATTCATGTATTTCGTAACTTTGAATATTGAATTGATTTGAATGGTTAATATGAGCGGCTAAGCACCTCTTGGTGCTGGCCTAGTTATGATTCCTTAATTGTTTTGTTTGCGTTTACATTACTTCCGTATAATTATTTCTAAGTGTATGCATGCATAGTTTATTGGTAGCTACCCTTGTTTCGATAGTTTTGAATGGCGGTAGAGGCTAGTTGCTTCGGAGATATGACCAACTGACCCTAAGTCAGTAGAATGAGTCGGGAAGGGTAAGATATGACCAACTGAAGACCCTTTCTACTTGTGCGATTTGACCAACTGATCACCTACCGTTTTGATGAACTTAAGAATTAGAGGGCGAGTGTTTAAGTTGCTAACGCCCGGGCACTCACTATTATAAATCTAGCATGTAGCGGTCCTTAATGACTCGGCTTAGGGGACCAGGAACAACAGGACTTATGAGGGGACACCTGACTTCTCCTGTGGTGGCATCTTTGCTGATAGGTTAGGGCGAATTGACCAAATGCTGTCCTCTCGACTTTGACCCCACCTGAAGTAATTGGAAGTAAGTAGACGTAGACATTACTAGCTAGGAGGATTAACTAGGTTAGCACCACTCTCCTCTATTGTTTAAACCTTTGCCTTTTATCTGCTTTAGTAGTTAATTAATTAATTCCTCATCAAAATCGTATTAAAAACTGTGACACCTAGACTTAGTAATAATCAAACACACATAGCTCTTGGGACGACCTCGGTTTTACCGAATACTACACTACACACGACCGGGTACACTGCCCGTTAGTGCATTAGGGTAGACCATAGGTATAACGAGACTTTATATATATTAAAACCTGGTCAGTAAAACCTGCATCATAATAATACCTGATCTTTATCATAATCTAGCAAATTGAAGTAAATGTGACTGTCACAAATAGAAAAATCTTCAACTACTTCCATTTTTTTCCAGCTTTTTGAGATGGTAGCGTAGCACACATATATTTGTTGTGTCAAAAGGATAATTGCTGCATGTCAAATACTTTATTGTTTCAGTTAATAAAGAATTTGCAAACTTAATTTCTTGTTTTACTTGACTCAAGCATTTTCGCATTTGTTCCTTATAATCTAACAAAAAATCATCCACTGCTGAACTTTCTTCTCCTTCATCTTCTAATCTTTCTTCTCCTTCTGTTGAATATAACAAGCCGATAGTTAAAAAAATTTAATAGCTATCATTTGAATTAACTATTTTATCACATTTATTAGGATATTAAGTAAGTAATATGAAGCTGATAGTTAAGAAAAATTCTTGATATTAGATTACCTATTATAATAATTTTTCAGAGATAATTTATAAACATCACAGAAATTTCTTGATAAGAGATTAACTACAATTATTATCAGATGTCGTTCTTCACTTTATAATTATTATCAGAATAACCATGATAAGAAAATGGAAAGTTCGTTAATATCAGAATAGGTATCATCTGACACCATTAATATCAGAATAAAAATGATAACGAAAATCTAAAGATCTTAATATCATATAAGCAATCTTCAGTTTACAATTAATATCAGAAAAACTACATTAAGGAAAATAGAATTTTGTTATAGTTTATCAGAATGATCATGATAAGTAAAAGGGAACTCGTTAATATCAGATTAGCTCTCATCAGACACCATTAATATCAGAATAAAAATGATAACGAAAACATAAATATATTAATATCATATAAGCAATCTTCAGTTTACAATTAATATCCGAATAAAAATGTTAATAATTTTTTTATCAGTATAATTATACCGGAACCTTATTAACTTCGGGTTTAGACACCGTTAATATCAAAATAAAAATGTTAACGAAAACGAAAATATCTTAATATCATATTAGCAATCTTAAGTTACAATTAATATCATAATAAAAATGTTAAGAATTTTTTGTTGTTGTTAATGTTTGATTATCTATATTCAGTTAATAAAAATGTTAATAAGAATGGAAATATCTTAATATCATATTAGAAAGCTTCAGTTACAATTAATATCAGAATAAGTATCTTAAGAAAAAATTTATTATGTTAATATAAGAATAGCTATCTTCAGTTAGAATTATATCAGATTAGCAATATTCTTAATATCAGATTACCTATCATCAGACATTCTTAATATCAAACTAACTATCAAAAAAAAATTCTTAACTTCGAACTTAAGAAAATTACCTTCGTTTAATTATGCAAATCTTAAACTTGATGAAATCATTGTTTTTAGATAAATTTTTTTTTTGTTTTGTTTTTTTATTATTTTTTATTTTTTTTTATTTTTTTAGTTTATGTTTTTGTATATTTTGTTAGTCAGATCTACGCTGATATTATAATAATATACATTAATTATGAAAATGCCACCGCGTTTTTATCAGATGGACGCTTGATCGTGCGGTTCATATTCATCCGTACCATTCCCGCACTTAAAAGTTGAAACGCACCCGATCCCTTTATATATATATATATATATATATATATATATATATATATATATATATATATATATATATATATATATATATATATATATATATATATATATATATATATACTTTCTTTTTCGTCCAATTAACTCACTTCTTCCTCCAATGAACCCTTTTCCTTATTGTAAACCATTCTTTTCGCAACAATTCTAAACCCATACATATTACAAACTCATTGCGAACCCCACTCATTACAAACCCGTTCTTTCCTCACACATTCTTTTCTTGATCCTCCATACTCCATTTTTGAACCTCATTTTATACACACACTTTCGTTTTTCAAAAACCAACTTACTTTCGCAACAATTTTCCTTTATACCTTCACTTTCCCATTCATTTTATCAAAAAAAATCCGTGTTCTTTATCAATTTAATATGTAGTGAAGACTTGCGATCTTTTCTCTTTTGAACAATTTCAATTTTTAGTTGATTCAATATTTAACGATTTTAAAAAAGACATTCGGTCTTTGTTAAAAAATGAAATATTTATAAGTTATACCTTTCGAAATAACAATTAGTTATTGTCTTTATGTGTTGCGAAGATTTACTAACTAAAAGTAGATTAAAACTATGGAAAAAGATCATATTTGAAAATAAACATTTTAAAAATTGGTACAGATGGTGACAGAAGTGTTGCAAAATGATATTCTTGGCATTTACAAAAAAAGTAATGCATTTAACAATAACACAAAATTGAGTTAATGAAAGCTTAGTTCGTAAAAATGCAAATTTCCCTATTGTTAATTTGTTATTATACATCCCATTAAGAAAACCATATGTAAGAGGTATGGGTGTCATCACGTGGCTCAGGCACCATTCCCATAGGGAAGGCCTTTTGGCGCTGTCTTTTAGGCGTTACCACCCCCCGACCTTATCCGATGCCATTTCTCAAGCGATTGCACTGGCGCAGCGTGAAACGAAGTGTTTTTTTTTTTTTTTTTTTTTTTTTTCTTTTTCTTTTTAAATTTTTTTTTTATTGATCTTTTTTAATCTATTAACAATGGCTTAGTATGTATGTGTTTAAGTATGAAGAAGATGCGCTAAGTCAACAGGTTCATAAGTGTGGAACCCACTTTACGAACTCTTCTCTCTAATCTCTATAGAATATTTTTATGTAATGTATTTTTTTTTTGACTTTTTATTATTTTTATATATTTTTTATTTTTATTTTAATGAATGAAAAATTTGTTTGTTTTCAAAATCAAAAAAGAAAACAAACGGATAAGTCTCAAAAGAGGTGTTTTGCCTTGAGTGATGAGTGAGAATGTATTTTAGCATGTGGTGTAAAAAAAATAAAAATAAAATAAAAAATGACTGTGATGGGGAAAAAATTACTCAAGCCATGATACTTAATAATGATATTGAAGGATCCTTGCAAGATTTTCAAGATCGGGATCCTATACCGGATTGTTTTCGTTTTTGTAAGATCAAAATCGTAAGATTTGATCGGGATCCTAAGATCATACTATAATGTCATTTTTTTAATAGTTTTTGTAATATTATTCAAATTTACAAATTATTATATATCAAAAACTAAAATTATATAAATATTTCATGAAAATGTTGTTAAATTATGAATATGAAATGTTTAACAAGATTCACATGTTGTTTTTTAAATTCTATAAAACATAATCCATAGCTTTATAGTTTTTTAGTTTGCGGTTCGAGAAATGTAAGATCGGATTGAATTAGATCTTAAGATCTTATGGTAAAGATCTATAAAATCTTAAGCTTGCTAAGATATTACGTGGGATCTGTATTATTTTTGCTTTATAGTATCGTAAAATCATAATATCATAAAATAATGATTGATATCTTAAAAACCATGGATCCTTGTTCCCCTTTACGCCGTCTTACCGCGACGAGGGTGATCACACAACAAAAAATTAGACAACAACAAAGCGGCCTTTGATTCAGGATTCCTCTCCCACATCGCTTAGAGCAAATAACAGAATGGGGATTTTTGCCTATAAAGAAGAGGTCTCAACGCTACTTCAAACTCAACCACTCAAGTTTGTAAATGGGCTTTTTTAATTACTGGCCTTCATTAATGCAATACTACTTGTTAAAAAGAGAATTCATCATGGTTTATTTGACATGTTCTTGCTGATTCTGGATTACCCGGATTTTCCGGATCTAACGAAATTGCCCCGTTTTTAGTCGGGTTGTCTGACCGGTCAAAGAAAACTGCCTGGCCAATCGGGTCCTGTTAAATGGTCCGATCCAGGATAACCATGTTTTTCCGCAACCAGATACCATATAATTATATAAATGCAACTAAGGCTCTATTTGGCTAAGGTGTCGTTTGTTTTTTTCCCAATCAGCACTATTTTCTTCTTTTTACTTTTTTTGTCTGCAGGAGGGCAGAGGTTTATGTTTGTTTTTTTTTGCAGACATAAGTGTTTCTTTTCACTTATTTCCTCTTCAAAATTTCAAACATTATTTTTCACTTCTTACCTCTTCTTTCACAAACCCTACATATCTTTCTCAATATCTTACCTCTTTTTTACGTTTCGTCCGTTATTTTACGTTTTCATCCATTTTTTAATGTTTTTTACGTTTTCGCCCGTTTTTTACATGTTCACCCGTTTTTTTACGTTTTCGCCCGCTTTTTTATGTTTTCGTCCGCTTTTTCACATTTTTCCCCGTTTTCTTAAGTTTTCATCTGTTTTATCACGTTTACGTTCAGTATTTTATGTTTTCGTCCGTTGTTTTACGTTTTCGTCTGTTTTTTACGTATTCATCCATTTTTTATGTTTTCGTACGTTTATTTATGTTTTCATTGATTTTTTTATGTTTTTGTCCGTTTTCTTACATTTTTGTCCGTTTTCTTACGTTTTCACCTGTTTTTTTACATTATCATCCATTTTTTACGTTTTCTATCGTTTTCTTACATTTTCGTCTGTTTTTTACGTTTTTGTCCGTTTTCTTACGTTTTCATCCGTTTTCTTACGTTTTCGACTGTCTTTTTACGTTTTCGTTTGATTTTGTGTTTTCGTCCATTTTTTATGTTTCGTCCATTTTTTACGTTTTCGTTAGTTCTTAATTTTTTTTTTCCGTTTTCGTTCGTTTCCTTACGTTTTCGCCGTTTTTTTTTTATGTTTTTGTCATTTTTTACGTTTTTGTCCGTTTTTTTTACATTTTTGTTGGGTTTTAGGTTCCACTAAATGGAATTACTCTAAGTATGGAACCACTTCTGGAGCAAAAGAAACCACGGCTAGAAGAAAGGAATCAACTGCTGAGTTAAACCACGGCTAGTAGTATTGTGTAACTACTGCTAATGTTTTGTAAACACTGCTAGTCAGATAAGTCGGTTTATTATTTTGTATTAGATAAATATGGAAAAGATATTTATCTTGTAGGTTACGTATTGTATATTGTAAAGGACTCCTTAGCCTATAAAAGGAGGTCCTAGGTTAGAGTTAGATATACGTGTGTTGGATATATCTAAAGTCGATACACTTCAAGGTTGTAAAACCCTAATACTATTCAGAGTATTCGTTATTAATATAATTGAGGTGTTTAGTGATTTCTGTTGTTCTTCTTCTTAAGATTAAACATTATATTTCGCGTTTTTTTAATAGAACATTATTTAAGTCAGTTTCTATAAAGGATCGTTTGCTCAACTGGGATCAACAAGTGGTATCAGAGCTTGTGATCTAGAAACTGTAATCAAGAAGAAGTCGTTGTTGCTGTAATCCGTTTTATTCAAGTAATTCAAGATGTCTGATGAAACTCATATGGTTACTGCATCAAGGGTACCTATGCTGAAGCATGGTGAGTTTCAAGTGTGGAGAATGCGAATGAGGCAATACATTCGTATGATTGACTACACCATATGGGAAGTTGTTGAGAATGGAGATACTCTACCTAAGAGGGGTGATGATGGAAAGCTTATCAGCATTGTTAGTGAAGTTGACAAGGCAAAAAAGAAGTTGGAGATAAAAGCTCACAGTATTCTCAGTATGGGAATACCTAATGAATTTGCCTTAGACTTTCAAGAATATGAGACTGCAAAAGAACTTATGGATGCTTTTGAAACAAGATTTGCTAGTAATGATGCTACCAAGAAATCCAGGAAGAATATGCTTAAACATCAACTTGAAAACTTCACTGCTCTTAATGGAGAGAATCTTGATGGAACCTACAACAGATTGAAAAAGCTCATAAGTCAACTCAAATTGGTTGACTACAAAATAGCTCAAGAAGATGTAAATCTTAAGTTTATCAGAAGCTTGTCACCAGACTTGGCTGTGCATACAGTTTTGTGGAGAAATAAAGATGATTTTGAAAAAATGACTCTTGAAAATCTCTGCAATAACTTGAAGGTTTATGAGTCTGAAAAGAACATTGCTGGATCATCCTCTTCTTCACAGAATATTGCTTTTGTGTCCTGTTGGAATCACTCCTAAACTAGATTTCAAGTGTTAGTAATTAATATGTAATAGTTAGCTTAATATGGCTTTTATGTTAGTAATCATGCCAAGACTTATGTAGAAAGCCCATGAGCCTTGGCCCAAGCCCATAAAGGAAAGGAAGGGAACTTGCATGTTACCCTAGTTCCTTCCTATAAATAATGCTTGTAAACCCTCACTTGAGGGTTGGTTGTTCAATTCACTCATTCACTCTACGCATAACCTTTCCTAGTATCATACGTGTGTGTGTTTGGTTTTGTTCATCCGATCACTTCTCTTCTATTTCTTATATTGATGCTTGTGTTATAAATATGGGAACCTAACAGTGGTATCAATCGCCAAATAGTTGGGTGAAAAACTTTTGTTTTTTAAGTTATTTGGTTTTACGCGTAACACGGATTACAAACTTTTCACACTTAAAAAATTCGATTTTTACACTTTTCAATCCAAGATTCTTGTACTTTCAAAGTTTTTAGGTGTTAAAATTTCTGTTTTAAGCAAAAAGTTTCAAACTTTACGTGTAATTCTTCGTTTTTAAGCTTGGTTTCATACGTGGGTTTATTTCTACGCATAAGGTGTTTAGAAGTTTTGGATCATCAAGTTTCACACTTTTGTGTTATTTTGGTGATATTGAAGCTGTTTCATCATAGAAATCTGGTTTAGAATCACTTTGGGCTAAGAATCCGTTTTGTTTACATTTTACGCATAACAAAACCCTAATATTACGCGTAAGTCATCCGTGGTTTGATCTTCAGTTTTCGTGGTTTACTCAGTGTTTTCTTGCTTGGATAGGCCTGAAAACACTTCGACTTTGGATATCATTTACACTGTGATAGTGTAAAAAGTTTTTGGGCAAAACAATAATTTTACGCATAAGCTCAAACTTATGCGTAGAACTCTTTACGCCTAAGATTTTTCTTACGCCTAAGCCTTGTCTTACGCATAAGCTAATCCTACGCATAAGTTTTCTATGCCTAACTTTCAGTTTACGCCTAATCTTAGTGTTTCTCAATTCTTACGCGTAAGCTAATCCTACGCGTAAATATCACTTTTACGCGTAAGTTTGGTGTTTTTACGCCTAAGTGTTACTTTGCCTAAATTTGGTTTCTACGCCTAAGGACACTTCATCAACAAACGTTTCATTCGACTACAAAGATCCATTTAACAAAACAAGTTTTCAACATGTCTCAACCACCATACTCTAACTACTTTCCTTACACGTATACTCAACAACAACAACAACAACAACTAAGTCCACAACATCAACAATTTAATCAACAACAAAAAAATTTATCAACAAAAATTTAATCAACAACATTATCCACAACAAGGAGCAATTCAACCACAAATGGTTCAACTACCACCTAGTCTTCAAGTACAACCTTACACAAATGTTTACAATCAACATCCATCCAGGAACACTATAAAGGAACCGTCTTGGTTTGCAAAGATGTGTGAAGCTTTAATTAGCCAACAATTCATTCATGAGGCAGGATCACTTGATAGACCTCCAATGCTCACTCCCGGAAACTATGATCAATGGGTGATTAGGTTCTTTAGGTTTTGTGATCTAAAGAATCCACATGGAAAGTTCTTAAAGAAGGTCATCTTGGAAGGTCCATTTAAGATGCCTATTCTCGTTACACCCGGAGATCCAAATGCTATTCCACCAAGAGATGATCTCACAAACATTGCAACAGTCGCTGACCTTTCTGGTGATGAACTTTTACATTTCGAAGCTGATGAGCTAGCAATGAAATACATCCTTTTAGGATTACCCAACCCGATTCTTCGAAGTATTGATGCTCAAAAGACTGCTAAAAAAATGTGGGAACATATTCATCTTCTTATGGAAGGCGCTGAACTTAATCAAGAAGACATGGAATCCAAAATTTACTTGGCTTATGAACACTTCATGATTGAACCCGGAGAGACATTAGAGTCATATACTCATCGATTCTCAGACATCATCAATGACTTGGACAAACACAACATCATCATGCCAAGATTTGCTGTAAACACTAAGTTCCTAAGTAGTCTTGGTCATGAGTGGGAAAAATATGTCATTTTCATCCGTCAAGCGAAGAATCTTCATCATGCTACTTACGGATTGTTGTACAACTATTTGAAGCCCCACCAAAAAGAAGTTGACAAAGAAAGGACTATCCGTGGACTACCGACCCCACCTTCACTTCCGGACAATCAACAACTTGCTTTGTGGGCTCAAACTAGTTATCCTCCTCAACCCGCTCCTCAACCAACTGCAACAATTACACCATATGATTCGTCACAACAACAATCTCAACAAACTCAATTGGTTCCATACAACAACAACAATGATCAAGCACTTTACAGTGAAGCTAATGAGGACTCCGAAGCTTTCGATGCATTGCAACAAGGATTTTTTATGATTGCTAAAGCCTTCGGTCGATATACAAACAAATCCAACAATCGCATTCGCTCCTCATCAAACACAAGGAATCAGGCTGTTGTGAACAATGGACGTGTTGAAGTTCAGAATCGTGGTTATGGTCGTCAGATGGGAGGTGGTCAAGGGTTTAATGCTATGGGAAGGAATAACATGGGTGCTCCACAACAACAGAGAGCTCAAGTGGTTGAATAGGGGAATGCTCAGAATGGTCTTCGCTGATACAACTGTAATGAGAAAGGGTCACCTGGCTAATGCATGCCCAAAGCCGAGGTCTAGAGGCAGTGCTTATCACAAGGAGGCTTTACTTTTGGCTCTTAAGGATGAAGCTGGTGGAACCCTCACAACCAAAGAACAGAGCTTTATGGCAGATGCAGACTCAGATGATGATATGGAGGACTTGCAAGCTAATGCAGCAGTGATGTTGATGGCACAAATGCAAGCTCTCCACATGAGTGACACAGGCCCAGTGTATGACACTGATGGCTTGTCTCAGGTACCTGAACAAACCATATTCATCACTGATATTATATCTCAGCCAACATCTGAATCCGACGAGGCTCAGAATGTTCAACATGAGCCGTCCACATCTCATTCTGACGATTCTCAACTAGACCCCGTAGTTACATTTGATGATCAAGATGACCTTATGGTTACATATGATACTCAAATTGACTCCGTAGTCATACTTGAGGATCTGAATAGTGATCATGTTGTGACTCACGTTGAACACGCTGAACCTTTGCCCAATCCAGATGTTGATCTCTTACTTAAAGATCATCAATCCCAAATGGATGAATGTCGTTCATTAAATCAGCAATTACACAGTAAAAATGCACTGTTAACCAGGGATATTGAATGCTTAAAACGACAAATCAATTTTTTCAAAACTCAAGAAAAACGTGAAAAAGGTTTTGAAGTCGCTTTTGCTAAATCACACCAAAACGAAAAATCTTTAGAACGACAGATTCGTGATCTAGCCGCATCGAAGAATGCTTTGTTGTCTCAAATAGAACAACTGACACATGAACATAAAAAACAACTTAATGCTCTTACTTTGGAAACTCAAAAATCAAAGTCAGAGTTGTTAACTTGTCAAAAACAGTTCTCTGAGTACAAAAAGCATTCCACGAAACGAATAGATGACTATCTTGAGGAAATTGTCGACTTACAAAACAAAATCAAAGAGTTTCAAACTGTTGTTTATAAACATGGTGAATCAATCACAACGATTCAAAAGCTTACTTTCAAACCAAATCCAAATGGATATGGACTGAATCTTGCTGATTACAAACCTAAGTTTTTAAACAGAGCATTCAAACCAAATCCTGAAGTTTACAGTGCAGAACATAGAGTTGATGATTCATTTATGAGTGTTGTTGAATATAACCGTCAAGAGGAATTAGATGCAGAAGACGAGAGTCGATAAAAATTAGAAAATGTTGTTTATAACAAACCATTTAACTATTCAAATGCCGTCACTTTCGTTGCACAAAAGGATTTTTCTAACACACCTTGGGTTATCACACCTACTTCTGAGGGTCCCTTTCTAATAAAGTACAAATTAATGGTCCTTTACCTTCACTTAGTGAAATAAAACCATTAGCCGAACAATGTAAAGTTATAAAATATTTTGAAACATTCATTTCGGACATCAAACTTTTGGAACGTGAAATTGAATTTCATTTTGAAATAAAAATTGAACATTTTCAATCGCCTCTTGCGCGTGCACAAAGAGATATTCTTCAGAAAAGAATTTTACCTCATGTCCAAAATTTGAAAAATTGTGCTATATATTGGGAAAGGGATTTTCACAAGGAGCTTGGACTTATGAAAAGAGTTTTCGAACAAACAGAAAAATCAATTTCAAATACAAAACGTAAAAAGAAAATGTTACGAAATGTTGGGTTCAGTAAATACCCAAACCCCTTAATCTAGGATTTGAATAGAAAATAGCCCAAGTATTTAATCCGTTAACACAAACAGGTCACTGAGTGCATAGTCTCTCAGTGAGTCGTCTTCAGGATACTCAGTAAGAGGCAAAGAAGAAGTCTCTCCACTCAGTAAGGCGGAACTTAAAGGGTGAAGACTGAGTCAAGAAGAAGATGATGGATTCAGTGAGTTATGACAATAAATCACTGAATCCCTAAGATTCCTCTCCAACTTCTTACACTGAAGACAAACTGAAGTAGAAGACTGAAGGATGTAAAGACTGAAGAAAGAGCGGGACAAGGCGGGAAAGGTTGAATCAGATAAGACGAAGTCCTTATCAACCAAAGTCAACTTTCCCTGAATGGCAAAAGATCAGGCTCAGTGTCATCACTGAACTTAGGAAAGTAGTCTTGTCTCTTACCTAGAATAGTCTTTGTAAACAGAGACAAAATACATCAGTATTTTGTCTTCTGCATGATGTCAGTTTCTCACTTAGGAAAGAGTCAAATATCATACATGTATAAATAGCATAAGAGATGGAGTGAAAAGGTTAAGCTTGTGAATTGTAAAAACACACACACGCAAGCCATCTTTTCACTCCTCCAAATACAACTTAGTTCCTGAGATAGCTCAGTGAGCTCTAAGAGTTGTGCTCAGACTTAGCCTGAGCTTAGAGAGGAATCACCCAACTTTGTCATTTCAATCCCAAGTACTATTCCGCAAGTACTTGGGTAACGTATTCTTTGTTGATTTATTTCTAATAAGAATATGATGTTGAAAATTACTTAGTGTGTTTTCTTTATGTTAATTTCAGTCATAGTTCACTTTTAACTTGTTTTATAAACTTAAACTGTTTTAAACGATAGTGAACGGGGAACAACAAGTGGTATCAGAGCAAGGCTAATTATAAAACTCGTTTTTAGGCCGCTCTAAAAGTTTTTAAATTCGGATCCTAAATGGCTGAAATTGACGTACCCCAACTAGTCGATAAAAAGGGTGGAGCTTATTCAGCTGTTGCCCCTAGACTTGAAGTTGGCAAATTCAACAAATGGAAAAAGCGAATGATTTGCTATTTGATTGGGATGGAACCTTATTATATCAAGTGTATAAATGAAGGTCCATTTGTCCCAAAGACTGCTGAAGGGTTGCCCAAACCTGAAGCTCAGTGGACCCAGGATGAAAGGAGAGTGGTCAACCAGGACCAAATACTCAAAAGTATCATAATATCTTGTCTTCGTGACGATATTATGGAGTCTGTTATAAGCTGTAGTACTGCTAAGCAAACCTGGGATGACCTAGTTCATAGTCATGAAGGACCATCTGATACCAAGGAAAACAGGATAATGGACCTGAAACTTGAGTATAACACCTTCAGGGCTAAGGACTCAGAAACTCTCTCTCAAACTTACACCAGATACAAAACTCTTTTAAATGAACTTTCAAATGATGGTGTTAAGTTGTCTAAGCATGAAATCAATGTTGGTTTTGTAAACAGTCTCCCTGAGAAGTGGTTGAATTTCTCTCAGGGACTCAGGAATGCTAATCATATCCAAAATCTTGAGCTTCCTGAAATTTATGGGAAATTTTTCTATGAGGAAAACCTCATCAACAGACGATACCCTGACTTAAAGAAGTCTCAGGAAGTCAAGAAGTCCCTGACCACTACCTCATCACCAATATCAACTGCTTTCTTTTCTAACAATGTAGTTCAAGATTTCCAAGAAAACTCAGATGATGAGCCTGATGAGAGATCAAGTGAGGAGTACCTAAATGACCTGAATGCTGAATTTCAGGAAAGGGCACTCCTCGCTAACTCTCGAATGTTTATAAAAGGAAACAAAGGTTTTTCAACTGCTAAAGCAACTGAAGACACTGAATGCTATAAGTGTCATAAAAGAGGGCATTTTGCAAAAGACTGTTTTTCAAAAACAACTTCTGAACCCTCTTACAAACCATCAGGATCTAATCAGAGTTCAGGCTTTAGCAAATTTCAACCAAAAATCTATCCGTCTCATCAAAATGTTCAAAACAAATCTGATCCTAACAAAACCATTGATTATGAAGCTAAGTATAAGAAATCAAAAGCTAAGCTTGCATTGCTTGAGGCCAGTCCCTCAGAAACAAAAAAAAATGTTCAATCTGTGCAGGGTAAGAACAAAGGTCTTGTTGCTGAAACCTTTGACTGGGATGAAGAGCCAATCTCATCGGATGATGAAATGGTACATGTCAGTGCTCTAATGGCTCTCTCAGAAGAAGACAAGCTAGCTGTTGGGAAGAATCATGCTAGGAACGGGGAATGGGTCAACATCACAATGAAGAAGGTAAACACTTTACTTTCTATGGATGATGACTCTGATTGGCAGTCTTATATGAATTATCTAAATGTTGACCTTAAGTTTGTAGAAGAGCAAAGACTGAATCTTTTTTCTAAGTACAACAAGTTAAGTTTTGAATTGAATAAGTGTAGGGATGAATTGCTTATTTTAAAACAAGCTAAGCTTGAGGCTGTCACTTTGCAAATTCAAAACACTGAACTAGTTAAAAGAAATCAGAATCTTCAAGATGAACTTAAAAAGGCAAATGATATTCTTAATAGTTGGACTGCTAAGAATCCCAGGGGCTTTGATGCTGTGGGAGCCCCCAGTAGCAAGAAGAGAGTCATAGGTGAAGATCATCTCCCTGACTCTCTCAACAAAGACCAGTCTCCTAAGCCATTTGTGTCTGGTGGCATGATCACAAGTATGTTGGCTGATTCCAATTCCAGTGAATGGATTGAACGAGTTAATCCTGAGAGTAAGCTTCCAAACTTCGATTCTGGAAGGATTCTAGAGCCTGAAAGTCAAGCTCTAAAGAGCATGCTTGGACTCCCTGATGTGCCCAGTTGTACTGAACACATCTCTGAGTCTGAAGCAGAATCTCAAGCACCGCTTCCACCACTGAAACCTCTTCAGGGTGCTGCTCCAAGCTCTGAGCTTACTCCACTACAATTCAATCCTCATTCACCAAAAGAAAGGTCTGGACTTGGTAGAACCATCCTACAAAGACAAGCAAAACTAATCCAACAAGAGTCTACTCCTGCTGAGACTTCATCATCCTCTGTCCCCACCGAAGTTGACCAAATCCAGCAACTGACTGAACTTGTGAGGAAGCTTACTGAAAAAATGGAATCCATTGAAAAGGTCCCTGAACCAATCAAGGAGACAAAGTCAGCTTCCTCCAGTTCCTCAAAGTCTAAGTCAACCTCCAAAAACAAACAAAAGTGTGAGCTTTGTCATTACACCAGCCATACCACTGACAACTGCTATAGAATCCTTTTTTGCATGATCTGCAAAAAGGATGATCACAGGACTGCAGATCATCTACAGTATGTCAGTCAAGCAAACTATACCAAAGTTGGTCATCAGTATGCTTCATCCTCCAAAACTGCTCCAAAGAATAGAGCAAAACCTTTTCCTCTGTGCCCTCACTGTGGGTTTAATGATCATCATCAGGATGATTGTCTCATGAATACATGCTGTGATATATGCGGTAATCCAGCTCATGAGACATCCCAACATGACAGTATCATTCATGCAAGGAGAAATTCCAAACAACCCAGAGTCACTGAGTCATCCTCAGCCTCTAAATGCAAAACCTGTGGTAGCACCATGCACACAACTACTGACCATGAGTCGATTGCAAATTTCAAAGAGACCTTGAGATCCAAGCCCACTAGTAAGTGGGTCACGAAGAGAAACTAATTCAGTTTACTACTTGTGCAGAGACATGCCAGGGAGCCTATTTGGCATCTAGATAGTGGATGCTCAAGAAGCATGACTGGTGTGAAGGAATACCTGCACAAGTATGTAAAGGAACTAGGGCCCAAGGTAGTATTTGGTGATAACTCATCATGTCCCACTGAAGGTTATGGTTCAGTAAACTGCAATGGAATAGTTTTCTCTAGAATAGCCTATGTCAACGGTCTCAAATACAATCTCATCAGTGTCAGTCAACTATGTGATGCAAAATTCATTGTACAATTCAATGATAAACAAGGTACCATTTTTAATGCCAACAAGGAAGTTGTGTTGATAGCTCCTAGGAGATATGATGTTTATGTGCTTGACATGTCAACTCTCTCCCAAGATGGAACGTGTATCTTTGCTAAAGCCACTGAAACTATCAATTGGCTGTGGCATAAGAGACTTTCACACTTAAACTTCAAAAACCTCAACAACTTGGCAAAACAAAACAAGGTCCTTGGCTTACCATCACTGGTCTTTGCAAAAGACAAACCATGCTCTGCCAGTGAAAAGGGTAAACACCACAGAGCATCATTCAAAACCAAACAAAATTTCTCCATCAAAAGCTGCCTTCACCTCCTGCACATGGATCTCTTTGGACCTGTCAGTCCCAGATCAATCCAGCATGAGAAGTATACACTTGTCATTGTTGATGAATTCTCAAGATACACTTGGGTATACTTTCTTTCCAAAAAGAGTCAGGCAGCTGATACAATAATGTCATTCATCAGGAAGATTGAAAACCAGAACGACATTACTGTTAAACAAATCCGAACTGACAATGGCACTGAGTTCAGAAATCAAGAACTTGAGAGTTTCTGTGATGAAAAAGGAATTTCTCAAAATTTCTCATCTCCTTATACCCCTGAACAAAATGGGGTTGCTGAAAGGAAAAACAGAACTCTCATTGAGGCTGCTAGAACTATGTTAAATGGCTCAGCCCTCTCAAAACATTTCTGGGCTGAAGCAGTCAAAACTGCCTGTTACACTCAAAACAGGTTCATTGTCAAAAGACATAATAAAACCCCATATGAGATCTTCAAAGGTAGACTTCCCGACATCAGCTATTTTCATGTGTTTGGATGTCCTGTGTTCATTCACAACCACAAGGATCATCTAGGCAAGTTTGATGCAAAAGCTGATGATGGATACTTTTTAGGCTACTCACTAATCTCCAAAGCCTTCAGGGTTTTTAACACAAGGAGACAACAAGTTGAGGAAACCTTTCATGTCACCTTTGATGAAAGTACTGAAAGCATCAGGTTCACTAACACCTCAGTGGAGGAAATAGGAATTGATAACTCATCAAGATATCCTCCTGATGAGTACAACACTGAACTCAATTCCTCATATCAAGCTGATGCTGACATCTCATATTATGTCTTACCCCACAACCTACCCCAACCAACCATCAATGAGTTCATTGAAAATCAGTCTGTCCCTACTGGGATAAGTAACAATGATCCAAATGATCAGGAACCTGTAACTCATGATCCTCAACCTGATCAAGATATCTCTACAGATGTTCTAAATGATTCTGTGGCCCTTGCACCTGAACTCACATCTGAACTCCCAGTGACATCTTCAAGCTCAGATCCCAGACCACAAAGTAAGTGGACAAGATCTCAGGACACTGAGCTTGTAAACATCATTGGTGAACCCACTGAGGGCATGCTCACTAGAAGCATGGCTGCTAGTCTAACTGCAGCTTCAGCCAATGAATGTCTATATGTTGATTACCTATCAGACATTGAACCCAAAAGTGTCACTGAAGCTCTAAAATACCCAAGCTGGGTTCAGGCTATGCAAGAAGAATTGCAACAGTTTGATAAAAACAAGGTCATGACCTTGATCAAATGTCCTCAGGATGTAGTAGTCATAGGAATGAAGTGGGTTTTCAGAAACAAAACTGATGAAAACGGCACTGTCATTAAAAACAAAGCCAGACTTGTAGCCAAAGGTTACAGTCAACAAGAAGGCATTGACTATGATGAGACATTTGCTCATGTTGCAAGAATGGAAGCCATCAGGATCTTCCTTGCATATGCAACATACATGAGCTTCAGGGTCTACCAAATGGATGTTAAAAGTGCATTCTTAAATGGTGATCTCAAGGAAGATGTGTATGTTCAGCAACCTCCAGGCTTTGAGAGTAGTGAATTCCCTGACTATGTCTGCAAGCTTGACAAAGCCCTTTATGGACTTAAACAAGCTCCCAGGGCATGGTATGAAACTCTCTCAGCCTTCCTGATACAAAACAAGTTTGTCAGAGGAAAGATAGACAACACACTGTTTGTCTATAGAACCCAACAGGATGTGATACTAGTCCAAGTGTATGTTGATGATATCATCTTTGGCTCAACAAACTACAAACTTTGCAAACAGTTTGAAAAACTAATGACAGAGAAGTTTGAAATGAGCATGATGGGGGAACTTACTTACTTTCTTGGACTACAAATCAGGCAAACTGATAAAGGTATATCCATCAGTCAAGAGAAATACACCAGAAATCTCTTGAAGAAATATGAGATATTTGACTATGCCTTAGTGAAGACACCAATGGTCCCACCTAACAACCTTGGACCTGATCTCACTGGCAAATCAGTCAATCAAACTCATTTCAGAGGGATTGTTGGCTCACTGATGTATCTAACCGCTACTAGACCAGACATACAATTTTCAGTCTGTCTAATAGCAAGATATCAGTCCAATCCCAAAGAATCCCACCTCACTGCAGCCAAAAGAATACTCAGGTACCTGAAAGGAACCTCAAACCTTGGACTATATTATCCAATATGCTCAGGGTTTGATCTCAAGGGTTACTCTGATTCTGATTATGCTGGCTGCAACATGGACAGAAAAAGTACCTCAAGGTCCTGTCAATTTCTTGGAGGAAAACTGGTGTGTTGGAGTGCAAAGAAGCAACAATCAGTGGCTATGTCCTCAGCTGAAGCTGAATATGTAGCTGCAGCAGGACGCTGTGCCAATGTATTATGGATGAAAATTCAACTCAGTGACTATGACATTCATTACAAAATGGTGCCCATCTTCTGTGATAACACTAGTGCAATTGCAATCTCCAACAACCCTGTCCTCCACCAAAGAACCAAACACATTGATATCAGATATCACTTCATCAGGGATCACATAATGAAAGGAGACATAGAACTTCATTTCATCCCCATTGAATATCAACTGGCTGATATCTTCACCAAACCCTTGGATGAACCTACCTTCAGGAGACTGAAAGCTGAATTGGGAATGCTTGACATTGAAAGTCAAGTATCTGAAAACCAATCTCAGTAAGTTCTCTGAAATGGTTCATCCTTCCTGAAAACCCTTTATAAACCTCTCACTGAATGAGTAAGACTCATTCAGGGTCCCTGACACTTGACAAAGAGCATTGAATGAGTAACTAAATGGTCCAAGTATCAGTTACTTTAATGTCCTAGGTTGGTAACTATGCCAATTTAATAAAGGAATATATGTCTCTTTGTCTTACTGTCATCCCACTTGGCATTTAATGCCTCTCACAAAAAATATCAAATTGATATTTTATCTCTGCAAAAGTGCACTTTTACTGTGCGCTGCAACTGTTCCCTTGAATAACGGGATTTTTACTGCGGGTAATGGAGTGGTAGCATTAAATGTGGAAATTCAAGAGTCTTTCAAAAACTGACTCTTAATATTTCCATTTGTGCACAAAACACCCCTCTTATCACTCTATAAATACCCTCTTCTTCAACACAAACAACACACGCAAATCAATTTCTGCAACTAAACTCTGTCAAAAGCTTTTCTCAAATCCAGAAATATTTGTGTTCTCAAAACCTTCAAAACCTCTTTTGGAAGACCTTCCTTGTAAACATTTACAAAAGTTTTTCATCACAAACTAGAGAGATCTAAACATTTTGATTGTTCTTGCCAAACGTTTTCTTTAAAACCCTAAAAACTTCTTTAATAGATATGGCTAGAACACAATCTCTCCAGTTTGCTTCTCAGTGGGTAGGGGATCTCACTAACGTTGAATTCAAAACAAACAATGTCATAGGTAATTTTGAATACCCTGAAAATGTCCCAACCTATAAAGACATTGTAAAATTTTTATTCAACTGCCCACTCAAAACGGCCTTTGTAAAATGTCCCTCAGTTGTGTACCCAAACTACCTCAGGGAGTTTTGGGCAACTGCTAAAGCCTTTGACCCAACACCTTCAACTGATGAGAATAACCTTAGACCACTCAGGGAGTATCTCATCAGGTTCAGTCTTAATGGGGGGCAACAATACACCTGGATTACAAAACTTTTTGCACTTCAACAGGGTTAGATTACAACAAAGGTGTTTATGTCGCCCATCCTGAACCTTCTACAGTGAAGGATGGGTTAAAACAAATCGTTTTGGATCCAACATTTTTGGACAAGACCCAGTCACTAAAAGTTCATTCCCCGTGGCTTGGAGGATCCTTTTCACTTTTGTGATTCAGGTCCTCGGCGGGAACCACTCATCCACTGAACAGGTTAACTCTATTCAGTTGATGATGGCATACTGCCTGATGAATGGGGTCACTGTCGACATAGGGGAGATCATTTACAGTGATCTTATAACGAAGCTACAGAGCAAAACTAGGACGAAGTATATTTCGTATCCTAGGTTTGTCTCTTGTGCTTTACAATCGTTACTGGGTGCCAATTATACTCAGGATGAAAAATTTGGAAATTTACCTGGCATCCTGAGTCCTTCAAACTTTCAAAAGGACCCATCCCTTGTCACACCTATTGAATTGACGGCCCATATGGTTGCTGTAAACAACCAGGAGGGATCAGTGTGTCCAAACCCTGCTCTTAAAAAGCGAAAAGGGAAGTCTCAGACTGGGACTAAGACTAAACCAAAGTCTCAGGGCCCTGAGGCTTCAGGAGCACCGCCTAAGAGGCACAAAAAGCCTGAGACCAAAAAGACACCCACTGACCAGGCAACAACCACCCCCGTGACAACAAAGGACACTGATACATCACAGTCAGTGCCCTTGGTCACACCTACTACTCCCCAAGATCCAGAGGGAAACAAACAACCCGCTGGTAGGGGAGCGCCTTCCACCTCGCCCAGTGATGACATTAGCAAATCCAAGCCTTTGTCTGAGGGAACACTGATCGATCCCAAAGACTCAGGGGGAAACAAACAACCCACTAATAGGGATACAACATTCACTAACTCTGCTAAAGGCATTGGGAAATAACCACCAGTGTCTCAGGGGTCACTGGGGGACAAAGACTCGGAGGGAAAGGAACAACCCGCCGATACGGAACCCAAAACCAATCCTGACTCCCGAGAAGACGTTGGGAAACTCCCACCAGTGTCCGAGGGGTCCACGGGGGACAAAGACTCTGAGGGATCAATACCACCCGCTGATATGGAACCCATTCCCACTCCCTTGTTAACTGTTGCTGAGGTTACTGAGTTGCTAAAATCGGATGATGACCTTGCTAAAAGTGATGAAGAAATCTTATCAGCAGGAGAAGAAGTGGACGCTGAGGTTCAAACTGAACAAGAGCCTCAGCCTGATCCACAGGCGCAGACTGAGTCACCTTTTCAAACTGAAGACAATGACTCAGCCTCATCCTCCAGCTCTGACGAATTCAAAAGGTTTGACAATGTTCTTCCACTCACTGAAAGACAACTGGTTATGTGGATCAGTAGGGCTACAAGGAAGCTGTTTTCTGGGGTTACTGAACAGTTTTGGGATCAACACACTGAAGCTGCTGCCAGTTACGCTGACCTTAGATCTGATGTGCTCACCTTCAACGAAAATGTTCACGAGCACAGAGATCTTATGTACCACCATCTTGTCAACCTGGATGAACACATGGTTAAGTTCCTCAAGCATCTTCAGACAGTTGGGGTTACGATTGTTGAAATCAGGGACGCTGTCAAAGAAGACCCAGCGCTCAATGCCAAAGTGCTGGAGGCCACTGAGGCATATGCAAAAAATTCATCCAGGCTCACTGACCTTATAGAGATGCTAAAGTCTGCAAATGTTCAGGGTCTTCAAACTTCAGTTCAGACTCTTCAGATCACCATGGACTCACTAATCACTCAGGTAGCTACCTTGACTCAGGCCTCGTCTTCTATGGTGTTAGGAATTAGAAATTCCAGGTATTAAAGAGTCGGTCACCTCAAGAATATGTAATCGTTAGAAAGCTCATAGTCGTAGTTATTTTAAGTTAAGTAGT
The DNA here is from genome assembly GCA_019973895.1 of Chrysanthemum seticuspe. Lineage (NCBI taxonomy): Eukaryota > Viridiplantae > Streptophyta > Magnoliopsida > Asterales > Asteraceae > Chrysanthemum > Chrysanthemum seticuspe. Next base: position 190,268,514 of record BPTQ01000009.1, read on the forward strand.
ATTTAGTTAAGTAACACCGTGGAGGACGGACGGGTCTTTACCCACTGTATGCCTGATCCACAGCCCGATGTGTGGCGATTTATGTAAGACTATAAATACTCTCTACCTTCCAAGGTAGAGAGTTGGAGCTCATAATAATATCTTTCACTTTCTCTCACTAAGTTCCCTAAACCTCTAACTTTCTCTCTCTAGAATTCCATCTATATGCTGCTTTGTGTTATGGTTTGATGTGTATGTGAAACGTTATATCTTACATTTGGTATCAAGAGCCATGGTTAGATCATATCTTGCACATCTTTGGATTTATAGTGGTTTTTAGGTGGTTTTTGAGGTTGAAAAAGTTTAGTGGTTTTTGCATCATTTGGTTGATTTCTCGGATTAAAGTTCGGATTTTGTTAGTACTTTTATGTTTAGAATCATCACAAGTGTGTAGGTTATCATTTGGTAAGCTTAAATCATCTTGGTTGGGTTGTTTTTGGATTGAAAAGTGATGTTTATGTGGTTTTTTCATGCTAGCGACTTACTTCACGGATTAGTTTCTTCGTAGCGACTTGCTTTACAAATTTGTAGCGAGTTACAGTTCTAAACCTAGCGACTTAGATCTAGTGATTTACAGTACAAGTAGTGGACTCTCCACTACGGGTAGCGACTTGGTGATAGCGACTTGGTCGGTAGCGAGTTGCTCTTTAGCGACTTGTATCTTTAGCGACTTGAGTAGCGAATTGCTGCCAAAATTTTGCTAGCGACTTGAGGCTTAGCGAGTTACTACTTAGCGACTTGCATTTGTCTAGCGACTTGGGACTCTAGCGACTTAGTTTTGTAGCGAATTAAGTATTAGCGAATTAGTGCATTATCTTCTAGCGACTTAGTGCATTATTTTCTAGCGACTTGAGTGATTGTTTACGGTTTTCTCTTGATTTAGTAAAATCCCGTGAAAGAATCTATTTCCCGGTTTAATCATAGAGTTATAAAATCCCGTATAATCTGTTAACATGTCTACCAACGTTCCTACTATCATCTCCACTGTTGCCGAGGATGTTCAAGCAGCTGGCTCAGATACTCGTCCACCCATGCTTGACAGAACTGACTACGATTCTTGGGCTCAACGAATCAGATTGTATTGCCTTGGAAAGGAAAATGGTGTCAACATTCTCAAATCCATTGATGAAGGACCATATCGAGTTGAGACGACTAGAGACATACTTGATACTAATGAAGATGGTACTCCTGTTTACGGAATGGACAGACCTAAGATGTATGATGAGCTTGATGATAAGGATAAAAAGAGATTTGATGCAGATATCAGGGCTTCAAACATTGTTCTTCAAGGTCTTCCTAAAGACATCTACAAGCTGATCAATCATAACAATGATGCTAAGGCAGTTTGGGATAATGTTAAGATGCTTCTCTCAGGTTCAGAATTAACTATGGAAGACAGAGAATCCCAACTCTATGACGAATTTGAGCACTTCAAGATGAAACCAGATGAGAATGTCTATGAGTACTATGTGAGATTTCATAAGTTAGTAAATGACATGAGGAACATCAGAATGACTATGCCTAACATTCAGCTGAACTCAAAATTTGTGAACAACATGAATCCCGAATGGCACAAGTTTGTTACCGCTGTGAAGCTCACTAAAGGATTGAAGAATACAAACTATGAGCAACTCTATGCCTTCCTCCTTCAGAATGAGAGACATGCTATGTTTGAAAAATTGATTCTCAATCAGTTCAAAACCAACCAGGGAGAGACAAGCTCGTCTAATGACTCTACAGCTTTCTACTCAAACATCGGAATCACAACCAAAGCATCACAAGTCATACCCTTGGGTAATGGTAATCACAAACTCATTCCTGATCCTATGTAAAAACAAGCTGATGCTGATGCTCACGTGGGTAACTTCATTAATCAACTAGCTCTTCTCATTAGTCAAAACATGAATTCTCTCCCACAAACCAACAACAACCTCAGAACAGCATCTAACCCACACAATCAAGCCACTGTTAAATATGGAAGGATCGTGGTGCAACCAGTTCAGGAAAGACAGTATGATCAGGGACGAGGTGGAGCTGGGAGAGGTTATGTTGGCAACCAGAATCGAGGAAGGAATGGTAACCAAGGTCAAGCTAAGCCAATAAAATGTTATAACTGTGGTGGTGAGGGACACATTGCAAGGAACTGCACATCTCCAAAGCGTCCACAGAATGCTGATTACTTCAGAGATAAGATGCTGCTGGCACAAGCTCAGGACAATGGTGCTGCTTTGGATGAAGAGGAATTGCTGTTTCTTGCTGAGGGCAATGCCAAGACCTATGATGCAGATGTGGATGAGCAGCCTATTCAGGAGATAGGTCACAATCATCAGAATGCCTTTCAAGTCGGTGACTGGGATGCATACGACTCTGATGTGGATGATGGACCTACGGCACACACAATTTTTATGGCTAGCATTTCTCCAATGGTTTCTCCCAAGGTCTCTTCTTCATCACTAGCTGGCCCATCCCATGACAAGCTCATCTCAGAGGTATTAAAACTATACGATGATGCTGATGTGCAACAGATGCATGACAAAGTACAATCAACTAAAACTATTGAATCAAATATTGAAAATATGGGTAATATCGATATTGTCCCATATGATCAATATGTGAAACAAAGTGAAAGTGAAGTTGTACCAAGTGATGCATCTTCTGCAGTCAACAATGACTATATTTTTGATGAATACACTGCATGTGCCCTTGATGATTCTGTAATTTCTGAACTAAATGCCTATAAAGAACGTGTTGCTATTTATGAACAACGTGCTAAGTTTGAGTTGACCACTCGTGAGCAGGAAATGGATGACCAAGTGAGTACAGTAATTAGAAAAAGTAAGTTTAGAGAAGAAGTATTGAAACAAAAATTAAATTCCTTGCAAGAAAAACTTTCTAAAACAGCTAAACAAAAACAAGAACTTCAAGAAAATGTGAAAATGCTTAAGCAAGAATTTAATGCAAAGGAATCAAAACTCTTGAGAGATTTTTCTAATCTGAAAACTTTGAAAAACAAACTTGAAAACAAGTTGTACATACAAGGAAACACCATTCAGACTGCTCACATGGTCACTAAACATCGAGTCTTAAGCGATAAGCATAGCATTCCCCTTGTTGAGTAACCAAATCCAGAGGTAATTAAAAAGGCTAGAAATGCTCATAAGGTGCTTTATGATGGTAATGAAATCCTTAAGCCTAGGCAGAAACCTAGTTGCGTTGAGTGCACTGAGGAAGATAAGAAATCAGATGAAGTCACTAGGGAAAGGATGAGCAAAAAACTAGATGACCCTAAATGCAAAGAGAAAAAGATCATTATCACTCCCCATGACTACAAGAAGGAAAACTGGATTTCCTTGAACATGTTTAAGCCTCAAACATTGTTGACTCCCGAACAAGTTTTCTGGAAAAAGGATTTAGATAAGCAGAAAGCTGAAAATATTGTTGAAACAAACCCCCCTTTATGGAAAATGCCTAGAGCGACTGTGTATCCTCCTAATACACCAATGCATCTTGTTCCTAGAAAAATTGCCACTAAAAGCAAGACCTTAATTAGTCAATATGTTATATTTCAACTATTTGTTGATTTTGAGAAAACTTGCAAGAAAAGGATCACACCCACTGGTATAACAGAAGGAGAAAGGGGTTTTGAGCAAATGAAAGAATGTTATTTAACTGAGGTCATGCCTTTCTTTAAACTACTGAAAGATCACTTTGAGAGTCTTAAAAAGGGGATAGAAACTGATATCAAGGGAATGGAAAAGGAATTTGATGCAATGGTAGCTGAAGTTAGTGATTATGAGCGTGCACTAAAATATAATGAGATTGAGAGGAAGAACTTGCATACCTTAAATGAGACTCTTATTACTGAATGTGTTGCTCAAGATATTTTTTTCACTGCTTCAAATTGCTCTATTAATGCTTCCAAATTTCATGAACTATCTGTTGCCCTGAAAGTCTCCCATGATCGTGTCATTGAGCTTGAAAAAACTAATTCTAAACTAAACGAGAAAATTGAACTGGATGATCACGACACTTTGGTTAAACATTTTTCTAAACTAGAAGCTGAGTATTTTAATTTACAACTAAAATATCAACATCTCAAAGAAAATGTCAAAACTTCAAATATCAAGACATCTTCAGATGCTCCAGAGTTTGATGCAGTTTTTCAAATTAACAAACGTGATGAACAGATTCAAGCTCAGTGCAACACGATCAGAAAGTTGAAAGCCCAAATCTCTCAATTAAAGGGTCAAACGAACAATATGACAGGCTCCCAAATGCCTCCTCCTTTAGATTCTCAGAATTCTCAAACGTTTCATCTTCAAAACTTAGTAAATGCTTTACAAAAGGAAAATGAAAGTTTTCTAGAAGAAAATGAAAAGGTTAAACGTCATTTCAATGAGTTATTTGAATCAATTAAAGTCACTCGTAACAAAAATAACGATCAAATAGCGTCATTGCAAAAGGAAATTGAGAATCTGAAGAGTCAAGTAAAAGGGAAAATGCCAATGACCAATGGGGAGAATGTTGTATCAAAGGTTCACTCTTGTAATAAATATGCTTTATCTGTGACATATGTCCCTCCTCATCTAAGGAACAACAAACTTGCCATTCAAACATACTTCTCATCCCTTAAGGATTGCCTAGAATGTCTGCGTGAGATTGTTGAAGAGGATAAGCTAGAGAAACCTCATGATAATGCAATTGGACATGCATGCTTATATGTCAAACGATCTCAAGAAATCTTAGAATGCTTGATCACAATATGCCCAAAGTCATTAGGTGAGAGAGTTAATCCTTTGATTCCATGCTCAATGCCTAACGCTAAGTATGATATGCATTCGATTCCCAATGTTTTGAATGTGAACCGTAGTGTGCCTTTAAGTAGTTCAGATTCCAGATATGTCAATGCTAAGAAAGAGAACTCAAGTGTGCCTTCTAGGAGTACAAATCACAGTACCTCTAGTTTTAAGAAAGTGAACCTTAGTGCACCTGCATGTAGTTCAGACCCCAGTACATCTAAACAGGTGATGCAAAGAGTAGTTAAACCAACTAATGTTCCCATTCCCTCTACAGGAGTAATCAGTGACATTAAACGGAGCAGGTCAAAGTCTCAAGACAATACAAGGAATGATAGGACCTCTCAAGCTAAGAATGTGCACTGGAAGAGAGTAGAAGAACAATCTAGGAAATTTAAGCTTGAATTGAATAAAACGAATCGTGTTGATTCTAGTATTAGCCATAGGCGTACTGTAATTAATTCGAATTCCGATACTATTTGCAAACCTTGTACTGATGTCTGCTTGAATTCTGTTTCTAATCATGAATGTGGTGTTACTGTTCTGCCTAATGATATTAATTGTCCAGTTAATATTGTTAATGCTAAAATTCATGCTAAGAAGGCTAAAAGGCAAAAACGAAAGAAAGTTAGAAAACAGTGGAAACCCACAGGAAGAACATTCAGTAAAATAGGCTTTTATTGGACACCTGTTGGTCTTAAGACTAATCAGATAATGCCCACTAGAAAATGGATGCCTACTGGTAGAACTATTCCCTTAAGAAGTGATCACACTGTGAACAGGGCTAATACTGACACTAGTACTGCATCTATTCACAACGATTCCATTGCCTCACTTTCTGATATGAATGCTTCTATTTCTGATGTGGGTGTTCCAAACATTGTTACTAACCAAATGGAACCCATTCTTGCATGGGGATCCCAATTATCCAGTTATCCATTCTTGTCTGTGTTCAACTGCAGATCGTTCAAATCGTTCTGTGGTACCTGGACTCAGGCTGTTCCAAGCATATGACTGGAGACCGGTCGCGGCTCATGAACTTCGTGAGCAAATTCATCGGGACTGTTCGATTTGGTAATGATCATTTCGGTGCTATTATGGGTTATGGAGATTATGTTGTTGGTGATAGTGTCATCTCTAGAGTTTACTATGTAGAAGGTTTGGGTCATAATCTGTTCTCTGTTGGTCAATTCTGTGATTCTGATCTAGAAGTTGCCTTCAGAAAACATACCTGCTTTGTTAGGGATCTTAATGGTAAGGAACTGTTAAAAGGAACTCGTGGGTCAAATCTTTACACCATCTCTATCGATGACATGATGAGGGCTTCTCCAATCTGCTTGTTATCAAAGGCTTCAAAAACAAAGTCATGGTTATGGCATCGTCGTCTCAATCACTTGAACTTCGGCACCATCAACGATCTTTCCAGAAAGGACTTAGTTGTAGGTTTACCTAGACTAAAGTATGAAAAGGATCATCTTTGTTCAGCATGTCAATTGGGAAAAAGCAAGAAGTACGCCCATAAACCCAAACCTACTAACTCTGTCACAGAAGTTCTTCATATGATTCATATGGATTTATGTGGACCAATGAGGGTGCAGAATATCTTTGGGAAGAAATATGTGTTAGTTGTGGTTGATGATTACTCTAGATTCACCTGGGTCAAGTTCTTAAGGACAAAGGATGAAACTCCTGATATCATCATCAAACTCATCAAACAGCTGCAGGTTCGACTTAACAAAACCGTCAGAATTATCAGAACAGACAATGGAACTGAGTTTGTCAACAAACAACTTAATGAATTCTATGAAAGCGTTGGAATCAGTCATCAAAGAAGTGTTCCACGAACTCCTCAACAGAACGGTGTAGTTGAAAGACGAAATCGAACTCTGGTTGAAGCCGCTAGAACAATGCTGATTTACTCAAAGGTTCCAATGTTTCTCTGGGCTGAAGCAATCGCCACTGCATGCTACACACAAAATCGTTCCCTAATTCACACTGTACATGGAAAAACTCCATATGAACTTGTCCACAACAGAAAACCTAATCTCTCTTTCCTTCGTGTGTTTGGTGCATTGTGCTATCCAACTAATGAGGGTCAAGACTTAGGGAAACTTAGGGCTAAAGCTGACATTGGAGTATTTGTAGGATATGCATCAAACAAAAAGGGATACCGAATCTACAACAAAAGAACCCGAAATATCATGGAAACAATTCACGTTACGTTTGATGAGCTGACTGGTCAAATGGCTCCTGGACACTCCAGCTCAGGACCCGCACTTCAAAACAGTCCCATTGGATCATCTCTTGTTCCAAACTCTTCTCAAGAAACTCCATATGTACCTCCATCTAAAGATGACTTAAAGAAATTGTTTGATCCTATGTTTGATGAACTGTATGATTCAATTACTAATGAGGTGTTGATCCCTACAACAGAGGATGCTCATATTCCTGTGAATGAAGTCAATCCTTCAGTCTCAATATCTTTAAGTCAAGAAGCACCTGCTGCTGATCCTTCAGTCTCATCAACAAATCATCATTCTTCAAATGTACATCATGGAAATGTTTCTGTCATCAATGATGAAGTTAATCTCTTTGCTACTCCTGAAGATGCTCCATTTGAAAACATATTTGCTACTCCTGAATCATCATCAGAACCATCTTCTTCAGGAGACATCGACTCAGCTACCTCAGTTCCTCAACAACTACCACATGAACACCTCAGAAAATGGACTCACGATCATCCATTAGACAACATCATTGGAAATCCCTCTCGTCCTGTATCAACCCGGAAACAACTTGCAACCGATGCCTTATGGTGTTTCTTCAACTCCGTACTATCTAAGATCGAACCAAAAGATGTTAAAACCGCCATGAATGAAGACAGCTGGTTCAATGCCATGCAAGATGAAATTCATGAGTTTGATCGACTTGATGTATGGGAGTTAGTACCTGCTCCAGACTGTGCTATGATTATTGCCCTTAAATGGATCTTCAAAGTGAAACTTGATGAGCATGGTGATGTGTTGAAGAACAAGGCCCGATTAGTTGCTAAAGGATATCGTCAAGAGGAGGGTATAGACTTTGAAGAATCTTTTGCTCCAGTTGCTCGAATCGAGGCAATCAGAATCTTTCTGGCTAATGCTGCTAGTAAGAACATGGTAGTATATCAGATGGATGTGAAGACGGCATTTCTGAATGGAGATCTTAAAGAAGTCGTCTACGTCATCCAACCTGAAGGATTTGTGAATCAAGAGCATCCTACTCACGTTTATCGTCTGAAGAAGGCTCTTTACGGTTTAAAGAAAGCTCCAAGGGCATGGTATGATACACTGTCAAAGTTTCTTCTATCAACCGGATTCAGCAAAGGAGCAGTTGATCCTACCTTATTCACCAGGAAGTCAGGCAAACATTTAACTCATGTTCAAATTTATGTTGATGACATTATTTTTGCCTCGACAGACCCAATGGAATGTGATCGTTTTTCAAATGAAATGAGTTCAAAGTTTCAAATGTCAATGATGGGACAAATGTCATTTTTCTTGGGATTACAAATTTCACAAAGTCCCGGAGGCATTTTCATAATCAATCTAGATATGCAACAGAGATTTTAAAGAAATTTGGATTTGATTCTAGTGACCCTGTTGACACCCCCATGATTGACCGAACCAAACTAGATGAGGACCACTCAGGGATCATGATTGACCAAACGAAATATCGTAGTATGATTGGGTCCCTGATGTACCTCACTGCTAGTAGACCAGACATCTTGTTCGCTGTATGCATGTGTGCTAGATACCAGGCTAAGCCTACTAAAAAGCACCTTGAAGCAGTTAAACGGGTCCTTCGGTATCTCCAAGGAACCATCAATATGGGTCTTTGGTACCCGAATGACACCGGTATGTCACTAACGGCCTATGCAGATGCCGATCATGCAGGTTGTCAAGATACACGTCGAAGTACGTCTGGAGGTGCTCAGTTTTTGGGTGATAAGCTTGTGAGCTGGTCTTCAAAGAAGCAAATGAGCACTTCTATTTCCTCTACAGAGGCTGAATACATAGCCATGTCATCCTGTTGTGCTCAAATCTTATGGATGAGATCTCAATTATCTGACTATGGCTTTGTATTCAACAAAATCCCTCTGTACTGTGATAATAAAAGTGCTATTGCTCTCTCATGCAACAACGTTCAACACTCAAGAGCAAAGCATATCGACATTCGACATCATTTCATCAGGGAACAAGTGGAAAAAGGTGTGGTGGAACTATATTTTGTGAGGTCTGAATATCAGTTAGCAGACATCTTCACCAAAGCTCTTCCAAGAGAACGTTTTGAGTTTATTCTTCCACGTCTTGGCTTGAAAAGCCTTCAACCAGAAACTCTCAAACGTCTTTAGGAGGAAGACGAGGAGTAAAAGGTTTCCTTCATCTATCTCTTGTAAATATTTATTCGAAAAACAAAATACAAAATTATAAAACCTTCAAAAAAAAAAAAAAAAAATCAAATAGAAAAATATAAAACTTTCAAAATCCATAAAAAATTAGAAAAATTCGAAAAATCTTCAAAAAATATTGTCATCTTGTCATGTTTCTCTCGATTCGATAATATCTACGGTCTTGATGTTGTCATTCAAAGAATGACACGGGACTTTAGATGTTGTTCGAATTTATAAAAAAAAAAAAAAAAAAAAAAAAAAAAAAAAAAAAAAAAAAAAAAAATTGGGAGAAAGAGAAAAGAATGGTTTATTTGCAATAACCCGGTTTTAAAAGAAAGAACAGAGCCATGTTTTATCATGTTTTCAAAATTCCATGCTCTGATTCTATAAACATTTATCTACTGAAAACTAAATGCTTTGAAAAATAACTCGATCTCTATTTTTGATAATCATCAGGACCTATTTGTCAAAATCTCTATCTCTCAATCAACAACCTATGTCATTGATTGAGGGGGAGAATGATTTCAATTAAATTAAAAAAGTTATTTGGCATTAAATTGTTTTCAAAAGATATACATGCATGTTTATCAATGGAGTTTAAAAGTCTTAAAATCCGATCCTTATCAGTTAAAACACTTTCATAATCAAGTCACAATTCTCCTTAAAAGCTTTCAAAATCAATTTAAATCAATAAGAGATCACAAATCTCAAATAATTTGATAATTGTGATCGGGGGAGAAGGTGTGATTTAAATTGTTCTTAAACTGATAATTCGTTAAATAGTTTTATAAGGATGTACACGCTGTCCTTCCCGCATGTGATAATTCGGTAAATGGTTTTATAAGGATGTACACGCTGTCCTTCCCGCATGTGACAAACGATTTCAAATTTTCAATGCACATGTTGAGGGGGAGCATCTATCTTAAACCTATGATTTGAAATGTGATCATTTATCTCAATGTGCTGGTTCCCTCTAGTATGTGCAAAACTCTTTTCAAACCTCGAGGCACATATTGAGGGGGAGCAAATTTATGGAAACCCCATCCTTCCTGGAAATGCTTTATCTACTTGATTTGATCAAGGAAGTGATGGTGATATTTTTTAGAAAATGGTAATCAAAGAAGTAATTTCTTCCTCTTGCCTCCGTGTGCAAAACGATTTCAAACATTTGATGCACATGTTGAGGGGGAGCACTTATTCTAAAAATATCAAAAACAATTCAGGTACAAAATGCTTTGATAATATATCACAAGTATCTGAATTGATTTTCAAATGGTTTTCAATTGGTTCCATATGGCAGATGAACAATACCAAATTGACCGACTAACTTTACTTTATGTACGGTGATATAAGGATGATAAGGTTAGGTTTTTGTTCCCATGATCCGCCAGAACCGGAGGGATCTACCCAGGGATAATCCACTAGTTAGTGTAGAAGTCCTTAGGTATGATGATAAAAGGAGAAAAGTGAGATATGGGAAGAGTGCAGACTGAGACTGAGCTAGTACTGGAATAAACCCAACAAGGTTCTAGCTATGAAGTCTAGGTAAGCACTGAAGGGGTTGAAGAATTAAAAAGAATTGAATGAGAAAAGGGTGAAAACAAATAGCCCTCCATTTATTCAACCTTAGGGCAGAAACTGGGTTCACTTCATATGCTATTGATGGTAACATCGGTATTGAAGACAAAGACGTCATGGACCCAGTGACGCACTGCACTTCAACTTTCCAAACCACTCAAGTTCCTCTTAAAAGGACTTGTTTCATTCTCACGGGGAACCGACATTATCTATCGACTTTCTCTTAGAGATTGTTGATATTGAAGAAGGAGACCCTCTCCCTAGTCTCCGGCACAGGATCCAAATATGCAAAAATTGAGTCTAGAGCCACGAGATCATCAATAAATCTCATTAGGACACTTTCAATGAAGACTCTCTGTTTCACACAATGTGGAAAGAGAGATTATATCTTGAGTCCTACGCATTATCCTTGTGGTATTGCCAGAACATCTGAGTGATGTGTTTACACATTCACAATGAAGATGGAAAGCCTTCTGGAGCCAACATCAAACAAGCTCCTGGTAGGTGGCATGTGAGATCTATTATATGGATCAACCATGTGACAACTGAACAGACACAATGGGGCGATTCAATTTCTTGAATCAATCCTGGTTCAGGTTAGGGATTGACGGATACCTTTGAAAAACCGGTCTTTGTGCTTAACAAACTTTCTCTTTAGCACATCGACCGTGTACTCATTTTTTCAAACCAAAGGTGTTTTTATGATTGATAATTGATTTTCAATAAAACCTTCGTTGTATTGCAAAAAACAATTTCTATTGAGCAATACACGATTGTTTGTCAAATCTCTTTTCATCAATCAGTGGACTTAAAATTCGCTGGTTCACTCACTCCGTGTTGTCTTCTTTGAGACGTTCCGGTTTGAGAACAGCTAGAGCAGCTGCGAAACCCTGTCAAGGAAATTCTTCGGAATTATACCTGATCACAGGCAGTACATGTACTGATCAACGGGGAACCGTGGGCCGTGTACCTCAATTCAACGAAAGTGATCAAAGACACTTTCGTGCGATTTATTGCTAACTGTTGTATGCAGGTACGCCCGACGTTTGCAGCTGATCAGAATGAAGCGGTCAATCCATAGCCGCATGCTCACTTAATACATTCGTCTCAAAAGAAATCATGATTAGTGCATCAATGACTCTGATATTTTCACTCCATGCTTCTGCTACGCTGCTGCCAATATCATGATTCAACAAATGCTTCCGCTACTCTGATGTGAAGATATCATGATCCAGAATGTGAGCATGTCGGTCCTAATGTCACAACATCACATAATACCAACACCACAATGGATGTCACAAAGATCTTTGATTGCTGATGATCTCTATCACGTGGATCAGTAAAAGACCTCCACCTGAAGTAACCAAACATGCAATGTGAAGAATCAATGACTACGAGCTTAGAAACAAAGGACTACATCAAGAATGCAAGAACAACTTTTAATGTAATATCTATTTGTATTCAATGTAATTTTGGTACATTATTGAGGTGACCTCCCTTAGGGGGAGATTGTTAGGAATTAGAAATTCCAGGTATTAAAGAGTCGGTCACCTCAAGAATATGTAATCGTTAGAAAGCTCGTAGTCGTAGTTATTTTAAGTTAAGTAGTATTTAGTTAAGTAACACCGTGGAGGACGGACGGGTCTTTACCCACTGTATGCCTGATCCACAGCCCGATGTGTGGCGATTTATGTAAGACTATAAATACTCTCTACCTTCCAAGGTAGAGAGTTGGAGCTCATAATAATATCTTTCACTTTCTCTCACTAATTTCCCTAAACCTCTAACTTTCTCTCTCTAGAATTCCATCTATATGCTACTTTGTGTTATGGTTTGATGTGTATGTGAAAAGTTATATCTTACATATGGCTTGGAACCTTGGTCCACGAATGACTGCCTTGGAGTTATCTCATGCGAACTTGGATGCAAAGGTCACTGGTCTTCAAGCAGATACTTCAGAAATAAAGGCCATGATGACTGAAATCTATCAGGCCTTCAAAGGTCAAGCTGGTCAGTCCCCCTCGGCACCTACTCCAACTCTTGCCCTCACTGACGCTACGGCAACAGTTGAGGGGGAGAATACTGCTGAAGAAACTCCTCTTCACACTGAGGGGGAGCAAACACCACCAGTCTCAGCAGCTCAAACATCATCATCATCAGCACCAGTCTCTGCAGTACCAATCTCATCACTTCCACCTCAAGCAACAACAACAACACTGACAGTCCTAACACCAATCATGACAACAACACCTCCCATTATTGCATCATCTTCCTCAGGACAGAACAAGGGCAAAGGCATACTGACAACTACTGAGCCTGAGAGGATTCCCTACAAAATCGGTGACACTGAATACCTCTTCACTCCTCAACAGCTAACCAAACACCTTGCTAAAGAAGAGAGGAAATTGAAACAAGCTGAGGATGAAAAGAAGACTAAGGAGGCATTGACCAAAGTGATTGCCAAAGAAGCTAAAAATGTGGGAATAGATGCAAGCAAGGTCAAAAAGGGTTAGGCAGGACAGAAGTTCATGGAAGCTCAGGCTGCTCAAATGGCTGCAATGAGAGCTCAGTATGAAGAAAAGAGAAAGAAAACTGAAGCTCTCAGGCAAAGCAGAATTAAAGAATATAACTGGACAATGACCAGCCGAAGGCTTCCTGAAAAAATCACTGATGTCAAAATCATTCCCAACACCAAACCATTGGCTATGAATGTTTACAGAGGGGATGACAAAAGACACTTTGAGGTTCATGATCCCTTAAAATTCAGTGACTTTGGGATCACTGAACTTGATGAACTTGGTCCGATCATTGGAAAGAAGCAAAATAAGGTGGTCAAGGAGCTGATGAAGATGCTTAGCAAAAGATATGAAAGGCTGAGGGATGCACCAACCCAACTGAGAATTCAGCCTGCCTTGACTGCACCTCAAGGATCTCAACCACAAGCTTCCACTGGCAAAAGGAAAAGAGTTGATTTCCAACCTGAGATCAAAGTGCCTGGCCTTGAATGCAACAGAGAACTGCCTGAGGGTGTAAATTTTGTGAACTGTCTAGTGATTGAAGAGCCTGAAAGAGGGCTATTCCACATTGATGTCTATGGGAACCCTGCATTTCAAAGATGGAGTGACATTGATCAAGCTGGAGTGGCTGCAATGATCAGCTATATTCCTGTGGCCTCTCAGATCCAATCCCCAGCAAACGTCAGGTTCTGTCAAGACCTGAATGCTAAGATCAGAGACCATCCTGACAGGGAAACACTCATCACCAAGAAAGTGAAGCTTGAAGCACTGGGAATCCATCTAGATTGACATCATTTTGTTTTATCTTATGTACTAGTGATAGGAACTATGTAATCTGATCAATAAACGATGTATGTTTTATTCATTTACTCAGTGTTCCTTATTGTATTCATTAGTACATTCAGTGTAAGAAGAAGCCTTTTGCTCACTTACACTGATCAACCACTTAGGCTATTTGTATATCCAAATAGGGGGAGACTGTTGGGTTCAGTAAATACCCAAACCCCTTAATCTAGGATTTGAATAGAAAATAGCCCAAGTATTTAATCCGTTAACACAAACAGGTCACTGAGTGCATAGTCTCTCAGTGAGTCGTCTTCAGGATACTTAGTAAGAGGCAAAGAAGAAGTCTCTCCACTCAGTAAGGCGGAACTTAAAGGGTGAAGACTGAGTCAAGAAGAAGATGATGGATTCAGTGAGTGATGACAATAACTCACTGAATCCCTAAGATTCCTCTCCAACTTCTTACACTGAAGACAAACTGAAGTAGAAGACTAAAGGATGTAAAGACTGAAGAAAGAGCGGGACAAGGCGGGAAAGGTTGAATCAGATAAGACGAAGTCCTTATCAACCAAAGTCAACTTTCCCTGAATGGCAAAAGATCAGGGTCAGTGTCATCACTGAACTTAGGAAAGTAGTCTTGTCTCTTACCTAGAATAGTCTTTGTAAACAGAGACAAAATACATCAGTATTTTGTCTTCTGCATGATGTCAGTTTGTCACTTAGGAAAGAGTCAAATATCATACATGTATAAATAGCATAAGAGATGGAGTGAAAAGGTTAAGCTTGTGAATTGTAAAAACACACACACATGCAAGCCATCTTTTCACTCCTCCAAATACAACTTAGTTCCTGAGATAGCTCAGTGAGCTCTAAGAGTTGTGCTCAGACTTAGCCTGAGCTTAGAGAGGAATCACCCAACTTTGTCATTTCAATCCCAAGTACTATTCCGCAAGTACTTGGGTAACGTATTCTTTGTTGATTTATTTCTAATAAGAATATGATGTTGAAAATTACTTAGTGTGTTTTCTTTATGTTAATTTCAGTCATAGTTCACTTTTAACTTGTTTTATAAACTTAAACTGTTTTAAACGATAGTGAACGGGGAACAACACGAAAAGATGTTGATCGACTCTTAGAAGATGTTATCTGTGCCGATATCCATAATGTTGTGTTATTGCATTCTTTGTCATATGCATTTAATTATATCTCTGCTGATACTGTTGATTATGTTGAAATTGTTGAGAATAGTGATACTGTGTCACAAATCAAGTTTTTAAACGATGAAAATGAACGTTTATTAAACAAACTTTCAAACGCAAAACGTCGTCTTCAATGGTGTAAAAAAGATTGTCATAATCTTGAACTCGCTTTGCTAAACAAGATCAACCAGTTGCATACAAAAATTCTTTGTCCTAAACTTGAGCAACTGGATGACCAAAATGTGTCTTTGAAGTGTCAAATCTCAAAATATGAACAAGAAATTTCAAAAGTGAAAAAGGAATATAGCGTCATATTTGATTTACTCAAAAAGACTCGCGCTAAAGCGTCACAAGATGTTGATAATCATCTGGCATATACCAAAGATGATTTACGACGAGAAGGACTCACTCGTTCTGAAAATCTAGATTTGTTACACAAAATCCATGATATTAAGGCAGAGTTGGTGCTACTTAAGCAAGATAAGGATAGTAACACAAATGTAACTGCACCAAAACGGATTCTAAATGATTCTAGAACATCTAATGAGAAAACACAAGAAACTAACGTGCTTCCCTCTACTGAAACAGGAATAGTTGCCTCTTTTCCCAACGTCCGCACTTCACAGCCTAGGAGCAATACAAGGAAGAATAGGAAGTTACGACCTAAGAAAAGAACAATAAAGAATGCTGAAGTAGAAGAACACCCTAGGATTTTGAATAAAATTCAAGTTGCACTCACTTTAGATATTGCGTCTGACAAATGTAATAGAAAAAGTGTTGTAACGAATGATGAACCTTTAAGTACTTTTGATATTAAGTCTGAAGCTTCTTGTGTTATATGTCGTAAGAGTATGCTTTCTGATTTTCATGATAAATGTGTTGCTAAAGCTATCTTGTCTCGTTTACGGAATCCTAAGAAACGGAATACCTCTAGGCCCACTAATGCTTTTAAGTCTGTGCTTGTTAAACCGCCCTCTGTAGATTCTAAGAAACGCATTGATGTCCCTGTAGCTCAATTATCACCTCCAAAGAATGTAGTACCACCTAGTGCATTCACTAAGACTAAAGCAAAGATTAGTTGGAGATGGCAGAAATGGATACATAATGCACTAGGATTTAAATGGATGCCTAAAATCATTGATGTTTGTATTTCGACTATAACTGCTTCGGAACCCTCTAACTCTTCGGGTTCCACATCTACTTCTATTCCATCTGTGTCGTCTGTGTGTAATGCAGGTGATACAGATCATCCTTTGGATTGTTGATAGCGACTGTTCCCGACACATGACAGGCAATCTTAAACTGTTATCAAACTTTGTTGCAAAGTTCATTGGCACTGTCAGATTCGGGAATGATCACTTCGCAACTATCATGGGCTACAGAGATTACATCAATGGCAACATCGAAATTAGTAGGGTTTATTATGTGGAAGGCCTCGGTCACAATCTCTTCTCAGTATTCTGTGATGGAGATTTGGAAGTTGCTTTTTGGGAGAAAACTTGTTTCATTCGTGATCTAAAAGGAAACGATCTTATGTCTGGCACTCGCAATTCAAGTCTCTACACTATCTCCATGCAAGACATGATTGCTTCATCTCCCATCTGTCTACTTTCAAAGGCAACATCAACAAAATCTTGGCTATGGCACCGTCGTCTCTCACATTTAAACTTTCAAACCATAACCAACCTTGCTCGATACAAACTTATTGAAGGTCTCCAGAGATTCTGATATTCTAAATATCACCTATGCTCAGCATGTGAACAAGGGAAAAAAACTCGTTCTCACTTTCCTTCAAAGATGGAACACAGCTCTCAGCATGTGCTTCATCTTCTTCACATGGATTTGTGTGGCCCGATGCGCGTGCAAACGATTAATGGCAAATGCTACATCTTGGTAAATGTTGATGACTACTCAAGATGGACTTGGGTCAACTTTCTTCGAAGTAAAGATCAAGCTCCACAGATGATCATCGCCTTTCTCACGAAAATTCAAGTTCAGCTCCGGAACACAGTCCGACAAATCAGAACAGACAAAGGAATTGAATTTGTAAATCAAACTCTTCGTGCATTTTATGAGAAAGTGGGAATTGAGCATCAAACATCTATTGCACGTACACCAGAACAAAACGGAGTTGTTGAAAGATGAAACCGCACGTTAGTAGAAGCTGCAAGAACGATGTTAATTAATGCTAAACTTCCGGATTACTTATGGGCTGAAGCCGTGTCAACTGCATGCTACACTCAGAATCACTCAATGATTACCAAGCACCACAACAAAACACCTTATGAGCTTATCCACAACCATAAACCGAACCTCAAACACTTTCATGTATTTGGATCCCTTTGTTATCCAAATAATGATCGTGATGACTTTGGTAAGCTCAAAGCCAAAGCTGACATTGGAGTATTTATAGGATATTGTGAAAATTCTAAGGGTTTCCGGATATGGAATCGTCGTACAAAGCAGGTTATGGAAATGATTCATGCAAATTTCGATGAACTTACTGATATGGCTTCTGAGCATAACAGCTTGGAACCCGGTCATAACCGTTTAAACTTTCCTCAAACCCCATCATCAGCTGCACCAAGCCCCCAGCTTACTCGTCAATAAATGGAAAAGCTATTTGCTCCGTTGTTTAGTGATGACATTGATGAATGTGCTCCAAGTGTATCCGCTGTTTCCGCTACTCAACCTGATCATATTCCAATACCTGATACACCTGCTACAACAACTACTGTTGAAGAAGCACCACTAGTTGACTCTACCACAACAGTTGAACAAACTGCTTCCAATGACGCTGAACCAGCTGATGATGTTCTGAACAATGAAGTACCCCCACCTGCAGATTTTGATCCAAATGCGTTCTATAACCCATTTGCTAATGAAACTGCTGCACCTGATGTTGCGGAATCATCCACAAGCTATTTGAATCCTCAAAATCTGCACAATGTATACCAACATCAACCCTCGACACATCGTTGGACAAAAGACCATCCTCTTGAGAATATTATTGGTAACCCGAATCAACCAGTCGTAACTAGACAATGTCTTCACACAGATGGTGAACATTGCATTTATGCACTCACTGTCTGCCAATCTGAACCTAAAAACATTAAAGACGCAATGACCAAAGACAACTGGATTGAATCCATGCAGGAAGAACTCAATCAGTTTAAACGTCTTGATGTATGGGAACTGGTTGAAAGACCAACATGGGTCTACGTCATTGGTCTCAAATGGATTTGGAAAAACAAATTAGATGCTGAAGGGAACGTAATCAGAAATAAGTCACGTCTGGTGGCTAAGGGTTATAGACAGGAAGAGGGTATTGACTTTGAAGAATCATTCGCTCCGGTTGCTCGTCTTGAGGTTGTTCGGATATTTCTGGCGTTCGCGGCTCATATGAATATAACGGTCTTTCAGATGGGCGTAAAAACTGCTTTTCTGAATGGTCAACTGAAAGAAACAGTCTATGTCAGCCAGCCAGAAGGATTCGTTGATCCAGAGTTCCCGAACCACGTCTACAAACTGAACAAAGCTCTGTACGGACTCAAACAAGCTCCAAGGATGTGGTACGATAAGTTATCATCCTTTTTCATTGCCAATAAATTCACCAAAGGTTTGGTCGATCCTACACTTTTCATACAATATCATGGGGCTCACATCTTAATCGTTCAAATCTATGTGGATGACATCATTTTTGGGTCAACACATTTAAAATACTCAAATGCTGTTGCAAAACTAATGACAAAACATTTTGAAATTTCAATGATGGGTGAACTCACATTCTTTCTCAGAATGCAAGTTCATCAATCACCCCGTGGTATTTTCTTGAGTCAGTCCAAATATGCACTTGAACTTCTTAACAAATTTGGAATGCAAAATTGTGACACCTATGCCACACCAATGGCTCATACCAAGAAGCTAGACGCTGATTTACATGGGAAATTGGTGGACCCTACCAAATACCGTAGTATTATTGGGTCTCTCATGTATCTAACAGCTAGCAGGCCTGATATTGTGTTTGCCGTATATCTTTGCTCCCGTTATCAGTCGAGACCAACTGAAACTCACCTCTCAGAGGCTAAAAGAATCCTCCAATACATCAAGGGAACCATTAACTTGGGGATCTGGTATCCGAAGGATTCTGGTTTTGAACTAATAGCTTTTTCAGACGCTGATCACGCAGGATGCTTAGACTCACGGAAAAGTACTTCAGGAGCATTACAATTTCTTGGTGATAAACTGGTGTCATGGCAATCGAAGAAGCAGGATTGTACGTCGATGTCCTCAACAGAAGCAGAATATGTAGCCATGTCGGCGTGTTGTGCTCAAGTCATTTGGATGCGAACACAACTCAAAGACTATGGTTACGTATTTGACAAAATCCCGGTGTACTGCGACAATCGAAGTGCTATTGCAATCTCATGCAACTCTGTTCAACATTCCAAATCAAAGCACATCGATCTTCGATATCATTTCATCAAGGAGCACGTGGAAAAGGGTACTGTTGAATTATACTTTGTGGGTACTGAATACCAATTGGCAGATCTCCTCACCAAAGCCTTGGCTCCTGCTAGGTTTAATGAGTTGGTCCACCGGATTGGTATGCGGTGTTTGACTCCAGAGGAACTGGATGAACTGTTTAAACATTCTTAAAATCAGTCAAACACCAAAACCTCTTTTGTAAATATTTTTCAAAAACAAAATACAAAAATATAAAATCTGATAAAATTCAAAAATATTCTTCTAGCTATATTTCTTTTAACATGGCAAGTACAAATCTTCCGTCAACACTCTAATCTTTCAAACTTCAGTATTTTTCTCGATCAAGTGTTGAGGGGGAGAAAGCAAATATTTTTCGGTTTTATAAAACCTTGTACTTGCATGTTACCTCATCCCGGTTGTTTCTTTATTAACGGTGGTCACATTTCTGGTTTACTGACACTCCTCGAACTCAAATTTATAAAATTTCATTATTTCTTAACTCGAGGGGGAGTGTCGTCATGTTTCTTTCCTAATATCATTCGTTTGGTAACCAAAATGGAAGTTATGGGCATTGGATGTAAATGGTAAAGGTGGAGGGACTGAAAGTGTCAAAAGGTCAAAATAATTTTAACAAAATACTCCACCTAAACTCATTTACTCACCTCATTTATTTCCCAACTAACTTAATCCTACGCGTAAAAATCCATCTACAAATCCGTGTTTCTGATCATCATTTTGTAAGTGTTTCTGTGTTTTTAACAAGATTTTAAACAAAGGTTTTGAGTCGTTTTAAAAACTAACGGTTAAATCTTAACCTATGAGTGATTTTGTGTTATACGCATAAGCGTATGAACACCTAATCAAGTGTGAGTGTTTGTGGTTGAAATGGTAGTGTCAAAAAGTTTGTATAATCTCTATGATACCATTTTTATCCTCAAAACTCACCCAGATACATGAATTGAATGAGACTGAAATTTAGGGTTTATGCGTAAGTTTGGGGATTTTCATGTGTGAGTGTTTCTGGTTAATTGGTTGGTTGAAAGATGTGGTGTATATGTTGAATTGATTATATCTATACTCATAACTTGCCCAGAAACATTAATTGTGAGAGAATTAAATATTAGGGTTTAAGTTCATCCTTTTTGGGTATTTTTGATTCATAGCATGTTTGATGTTAAAACTTGCTCAGTAAATCTCATTATACCTCTAAGATACCCCAGAAATTGTTTGGTGTTAATCCTGTGGTTAGAACTCTTACACGTAGGAATTGAACTCTAGGGTTTATGTCTACGAGTAAATGATCTTCTACGCATAACTGCTTTAATGTGTATCCATGTTTAGAACTGGTAAAGATTGAATGTATGAGTTAATATTGGTGTTATGATGAATCTATTTCAGGTTTCTACGCGTGAATAATTCAGAATCAAGGTTACTTGAACATCTACGCATAAGGATTACCTTACGCGTAGAATGTTATGCATAAGAGAAATCTTACGCGTAACCTTTACGTGTAAGGTTCTACAATGGGGACTACGCGTATTCTGTGAAGGATATGCATAAACAGTAACCTCTACGCATAAGGTTCACTCTTATGAGTAAGCCTTACACGTAAGGTTCCTTATACGCTTACGCGTAAGCTTTACGCCTAAGGCCCTCTTTTCCTACGCGTAATAATTCTTACTCGTAAGTCAAGAACCTATGCATAAGCTTACGTTTACGCGTATAATCACTCCTGTTTACGCATAAGCTTGCAAAATCTACGCCTAAGCCTAGTTTTAACCAAAATTATGAATTGTTACGCGTGCAAACTTGTAAATAAATAAATCATAACGCCACGAAACCAAAATGTCACTAATAAGCTTAAATGTTTAATAAGTTGTGAAAAATAAGTGAAAAATTGGACTTTAAAACTCAAAGTTAACCAACTCACGAAACTTATCACGACGTCTTTTGGACTATTGGACTAACAAGTGACATTGGACTCGTAACAATCATCGACATATCACATTCAAATAAATAGACAATAAAATCAACTATTGACTAACGTAATGTCTTTCGATATGTTGGTTCTTTTGGCTAAATATCTTTCAGATCACGACATGGACGCTCAAATGCATAATGTGGAAGCACCAAACGTTCTCACTATTGAAGATATCTTCCCTCATGGCTATCCAATGAAGATCGGAAAGAATCACCTCAAAGTTGATTTTGATAGCTTCTATTGTTCTGAATCTTCGTGTCAAATAGCGGTGGATATTCTGAAGACTCACCCCTATCAGAACATGCTCACCAACTATGCTACAGTTCCGGAGATCTACATTCACCAATTCTGGCATACAATGCGAAAGATCAAAGGTCAAAATGCTGTGACGGTGACGCTCAACCACAAACAAGTCACCATCACACCAACAGATTTGAGGGCTATTCTTCTTGTTCCCGTCATCGAACCTACTAAATACAATGCCACTCCAACTGAAGATGTCGTTCTCAAGTTCATGGTCGACATCGGCTATGATGAAGCTACCGGGGTTATCACAAAGCACTCATCTGTTGATCTAAAGAACATACCCCAACCATGGAGAACCCTCTACATCATGATTACAAAATCCGTTTCTGGACGTGATAGTGGTCATGAGCATCCCAAGCTCATGGAACTACAGATATTTTGGGCTTTGGTCAACATGAAACACATTGAAGTTGAAGCTCTGATATGGGACGACATGATGACTTACCTCAAAAAGCTTGGCACCAAAATCCCCGTATATCAGATACACCAAACTGTTGATCCAAAGAGCTCTAGGGTATAATCTTGATCTTCCCTTAAGACTTAATGACCCAAATCAACACTCCGCGTTGTATGAGCCCACACTCACCGTCAGATTTAAGGACTTGACAACAAATAAACAAGGTGCAGTGTTGCCAGATCATCTTCTCACTGAAGAAATCAAACAATTGTATTCGTACAAAATATATCTGGTAGCAGTTGATGAAGGCAAAGTAGGTTTCCTTGATGATAAATCTTCTTGTACACCGACTAGGAAAACCAGGAGAGGCAGTGCAGGAAGTGTTACAAGCACTGAGAGTCAGATGAAGTTTCCTAAGAGGTCACATACTCTCAAAAGGAAAATTCCATCTAAAGAGGCCATCCCAATTCCCAAGCCTGAACTACAACAAAAGCTAGTGGATGAAAGCTCTGAGAAAACTGAATCAGACGAAGAGGTCACCTACTTTGAAACTCCAACCAATGACACTCAAACAGTAGCAAAACCTCCCAGTCCAAAAGCTGATAAAGGTAAAGGGAAAACTCCTGTGCTTGAGCATGATAAGGAAAGCTCTGAAGAAGAACCATTTGACGAAGAAAGAGACTATCAAAAGAAGTTGAAGAACCTCAGACTCAAACATCTTGCCGATGAATTCGTACTGGATCAAACTCGTGGCCCCGAAGAGTCAAGTGGTGGAACTCAAGCCACACCGGTTTCCAATGCGGTTAATCAACCCGATAAGGGAACTGGTACCACCACCCACGAACAACAACAAAGGAAGATAGAGGATTCCATCAACTACGAATTTGAGGAACCAGAAAAAGAGAAGTCCGAGAAAGAAAAAGCTGATGAAGAGGTTGCAGCTCAAGCTAAAGCAGATGAAGAAGCCAGGATCAAGGCTGAAGAATTGGCTAAGTCTGGACAAGATGACGCAGTTGATTATGATGATTTTCTCCTTGACAGCCCAGCATGCTCCAAGGAAGAAACATCTGAGCCGCTAAAAGACCCTGAGTCTCCTCATGTCTCATCATCATCAGACTCGTCTTCTCACTCTTCACTTCCACCATCCAAAGGCACAACCAGATCCACATCTAAATATGTGAAGAAACCTACTGACTCTTGGATATCCCCGGCTAAAACCAAGATTGTCAATGCTGTCAAGCAAGTCAGGAGGAAAGACATAACCAACAAAAAGCTGAATCAACTCACTAACAGTATCAATCTTCTACATGACGAGATAGACAAGATGTCAAGCGAAAGGGAGTATATCCAGAAGTTTATGCAACGTGATGTCAAAATGGAACTGAACCAGATGATTAAGGGATATACTCACAAGTTTCTTCTCGACACTGTTCCTGGCGTGACAAAGGAGATGTTCACCAGACAGCTCTATCCAAATCTCATGAAATTGGTCAAGCAAACAATGCAATCCACCCTGGTAACAATGACGATCAATCCAATTGAGCCTGCAGTTCTCTCTGATGCAGAGTTGATTTCCAAGCTGGTGCTACAATTGTCTCAACGATCTGCAACTTTCACCTCTGATGAAAGTAAACTATTTGAGGCATTACTAGAATATCAACTCAAGACTTCATGCAAGGAGCAAGCTGAAAGGCCTAAGCGTCCAAGAGACGATGATGATAAGGATAAGGACAAAGATACTGAGCCTAAACGTCCGAAGAAAACTGGTGATTCATCCTCCATGCCACCACCACCCCAAAGGACACCAACTGACACACGATCCCCTCCACATTCTTCTGCTGATAAACCTCAGGACTCTGAGTTACCACCCTCCACAGAGAAAACCGGTGATCATTTTGAATACACTGGTGGTGACGATGAGGAAGTCCCTGAGCCCCAACAACAACCCACCTCTCCCGATACAACAAAGAAACCAACATCCTCATCTAGGCCAAAGAAGAAGAAGAAGACGACTAAGGCTGATGTCGTCTCATGGCTAGACGAAGATAACACCGAATATGACTGGTTTTCCACACTTGTTGATGCTACTCCCTCCCTACCTGAAGGTCAAGATATGGTAGAAGGTCGAACATTGGAGCATGCTAAATTTCTTCAAGAAAAGTTTCGGGTGAAGAAGATGACCAAGTCAGAGTTAAAACACATCAAGAATGAAGCTTTTCAACTGCTCAAAGACAACTCGGAAAGTGCTATTGAAGTTGAATATCATCTTGAAAACATAGCACAAGCCATGTCTAACAACATCGATTGGCTTAACCCTGAAGCGAACATTGACTTCACTAGAAAAGACAAGGCTCCATACTACACTGACTGGACTAGACCTCTACCTACCATTGGCCAACCAGATCAACCTAAGATTCCATTTCGCTACTTCTTCAACAAAGACCTGGAATTTCTTCTACATGTTAGTGATCTGTCAAAGAAATACGCTACATCACTGACACTTCCTTTCCCGGCAGCCATATATTCCAACTGCATAGCCATCGAAGAAAAGGCTTCTCACATGTTTTCTAACAGCGTGGAGAAGTATGACATTGATGCGATGTATGGGATTCACCATTGGCCTGAACGCCGAAGAATCTTCTACAAAAGCTGCCAGGTTCAAAAGTCTACACATGAAGTGTTTAGTGATAAAGGGATCGTTGCTGTTCAGCATGTAACTCTCTCGTCTAAATGGGACTACACATTTCTCAAGAAAACCGTAGTCAAAAGACAAGACGAAGAGGACTATGCTTTCTGTGAAGCGGACTTTCAGAATTTGTCTCTCAACGACATTGAAGATCTATATCTTGCCAAGGTACAGGGAAGAATGAGACAATTCTCGACAGAAATCCAACGCGAATACATCAAGTCCTTGCTCATCTTCATTAGAAGCATAGTGATCCAGGAACGTGTAGAAGACTTGCAACTTGCCGTGGAATCATATAAGACACGTGTCAACCTCACCAGACCTCAGCTAGACCTTCCTGACATCAACCACCTTCCTCAATACACTCTCATCAGCAAACCTTTTGGCGTAGTCTACCGCAGTGAACTACACCGCAACTGCTTGATGGCGTGTAACGAGCTTCATAAGTTTGGGGATCATACACTGAAGAAAGTCAGGGACAGGTTAGCCTATCGGTTAAAGGAGATACATGAAGGCATAGGGTCAAAGAAGAGATGGAATTCGAAGGAGAAAGGAGAAGTTAAGAGGACCATCACTCGCATCGATGAAAGGTTGTACAGAAGGGAACAGTTCAGAACTTTGGAGAGCTTCGTAGGTGGTCGTCCCAGGATTTCTCTCACAGGCTATCAACACCCAGTTCGCATTCCTGGAGTTATTGCTGGACTACCTGAATCTCCTGGTACCCCTTAATTTGTTTCATTTTCAATATTGATTTGGATGTGTGAATATTTAACGACTATGGCTTTTGCACACATAACAGTGTACAACCCGTACTTGTAATGAAAGGACCCTGTAGTACGCTTTAGTGCCACAATTCTTATAAAAGGAGCGAAAGCTTCTTACTTTTGAGTAAAACTTATCAAAACTTTAACTTTTCAAAGTTTTGCTCAAAAGAACAAGTACTTCCCTTTATGATTTTCAAACCCTCAAAAGTTAATATCACTTGTTAAGGGGGAGTATTTGCTTAAAAACTTTGTTCACAAATTGTTCTTCGTGATAATCTTCCCACAAAACTCGAAATGGTTATATTCAATATGAAAATTTCGTAAAAAATAACATTTATATGCCATTTTTGAGGGGGAGAAAAATTATGTGATAAGAAATATGTTGTGAATTGCTATTGAATCCTCGTGTGAAAAGACTTCAACCCATGAATTGACGGGATCTGAACAGTAATAAATTGAAAAGATTTATCTTCCAAGACTTATCCAAGTAAATTGTACCTATTCGAGAAGCTCTTGATAGACATGAACTTTGACGGGTTTGACAACCTTTCGGGGTTGTCCACATCTTCAAGGTAGTTATTAGAGCTAGCTGTCACCTAAAAGCTGACAATGTAACTCTTTAACTATGCAACGTAACCGTGTCTCGCGGGGATTGTCTATCTTGAGTCGATCAATTCAAAAAATGCGCGCTCTACTCTCACCATGCAAATTTCTGTCAAAACACTTAAGCATGTGTGGAGGGGGAGTATTTCTGCAAAATAAAACTCTCAAAGTGTTTCAAAATGTTTCTTATTCATAAACACTTTGATAAATTTTCAAGAAATCAGTTTTATGGCAATGGAGTTATAAAGTGACTAAGGTTAGGAATAACCGTCCTATGATCCGCCAGAGCCGGAGGGATCTACCCAAGGACTTCACCAATAGTTAGAATCTAGAAGTCCTTAGATATGATTATAAAAAGGAGAAAATGAGAATCGGATAAAGAAGGAGTTAAAGAATTAAAAAGAAAAGTGAAGAAAAGGGTGAAAAGAAATAGCCCTCCAGATTATTCAACTTAGGGCAGACACCGGGTTCAATTCATATGCTACTGGTTGTCACTTGATGACACCGGTATTGAAGAACAAAGTCGACATGGACCCAGTGACGCATGCAGTAAACCTTCTTTGCCACTCAAGTTTCTCTCAACAGAAGCTTGTTTCATTCTCACAGGGAACCCTACGTAAACTATCGGCATTTTCTTAGAGATCGCTGGTATTGAAGAAGGAGACCCCCTCCCTAGTCTCCGCTCAGGAAAACCAAAGCGCACTATTGTTTCTAGAGCCACGAGATTCATCAAAAGATCTCTTAGGTACACTTGACAATTAATCGCTTGTCGTTCAACAATAAGAACACAAGTGATATATTATCGTGTCCTTCACAGATCTTAGCAATCTGTCGAGAACATTTATGAGAGGTTCACACATGTGATCCTCAGTGATTGAATGGAAACTCCTGCCAGGGTTAACATCAAACAGCCCTGATAGCAGGTCACTTCGGTAACTCCCCGTGGATTACGCTTAGTGTGTCTCAAACGGTCTACAGTCGTGAGGTGATGCTTTTGTGTACCTCAGTGACTCATATGAACTGTAGGTGTACTTCGGTACATCGCGTTATCTCACTTGTGGGACTCCAGTTCAGGAACAGCCTTTGTGAGAATTAGAGTTGTGTTTTCACACTAAGCTGTTAACACGCTCGAAGTTCAAACTTGTAAGTGCTGGAATCCGCTTATCACTAACCATTCTTATGTTTTCTTCTTATGGAAGCTCTGGAGCGGACTGATCATGCAGATTCTTCACATGCTCATACCAACAACATCATTAATTGAAGTCCTTTCAAAGGCAACACAAAGTCATAATGATTCTTCATCAACAAAGAATCTATAATGTTTAAAGACTAAAAGAACTTCATCAAAACTGAAATCCAACGTTAAAGAGCGTGTGAGCATGTTAAAGAAAGACGTGGAGACACTGGAGCAACGGAGCAGACCTGATGTAGACAACAACAACATACTATCACTACCATCACAAAGAACAAAGATCAAAGAACAAAGAAAAATGATGACGTCAAAGCAGAACTTTTCAAAGAAAACAATTTCTCTACACTGGGGAGATTGTTCGAATCAAGGCACTTCTTCTCACAAGAAAGAAGAATATCAAAAGACGTCAAAGCTACTATTACATCAGCACCTACAACGTTTATATCATCAATCACTAACACTTAGGGGGAGATTGTTGGAATCACTCCTAAACTAGATTTCAAGTGTTAGTAATTAATATGTAATAGTTAGCTTAATATGGCTTTTATGTTAGTAATCATGCCAAGGCTTATGTAGAAAGCCCATGAGCCTTGGCCCAAGCCCATAAAGGAAAGGAAGGGAACTTGCATGTTGCCCTAGTTCCTTCCTATAAATAATGCTTGTAAACCCTCACTTGAGGGTTGGTTGTTCAATTCACTCATTCACTCTACGCATAACCTTTCCTAGTATCATACGTGTGTGTGTTTGGTTTTGTTCATCCTATCACTTCTCTTCTATTTCTTATATTGATGCTTGTGTTATAAATATGGGAACCTAACATAAAAGCTCTTAGGAAGCATCCACTGTTGCTTATGGAGTTTCCACTGCTATTGCTAATAATACCACTGTTAGTGATAATATTAGTGATGGTGCCATATGTGCTTTCCTGGCTGATCTAACAACCAGTGTTATTGTGCTAAATCAGGATCTAGATCAAATTGATCCTGATGATCTTGATGAAATCAATCTTCAGTGGCAAATGGCAATGCTAACATTGCAAGCTAGGAGGTTTCTAAGGAGAACTAGAAGACAGGTTAAGTATGATGGTCAAAGAAGAGCTGACAAGAGTAAGATGGAGTGTTTCAACTACAAGAAGAAGGGCTATTTTTCTAGGGAATGTAGAGCTCCTAAGAGGAATGGTAAAGGCTACAAGAAGGTCACTGACAAACCAGTTTCTTCTTCTGCTTTGGTTGCTCAGGATGGACTTGGTGATTATGACTGGAGTGATCAAATTGAAGAAGGACCCAATGTTTCTTTCCTTGCTAGTGAAGCTTCAAAAGAGCATAACTTTGCTCTTATGGCCTATTCTTCATCTTATGAACTGATTCTGAGGTAATTAATGAGTCAAAAAGTTCTACTTGTTCTTTTAAATCTTGTCAAGATAACTTAGAATCACTTAAAGCTATTAATGAGAGTTTGAGAAAAGAGGTAGATAGACTTGCTTTAGATAACCTAGGTTACAAAGTTGGTCTTGAAAATGTAGAAGAGAAACTTAACTTTTGCATTAAATATGAGTTTTAGTATCTTGATAAGATAAACATACTAGGTGGTGAAATTGAACTTAAGGATAGAGAGATTAAGATGCTTAAACAGAAACTAGAAGAAGCAGAGAGTGTAAAACAAGAAGCCTTAGAAGATAAAGAGAAACATGTAGTCAGGGTTGCTAAAACACAATTTGCTTCTGATCTGGTTAATAAATCTATAGGGTGTCAATTGATGAAAAAGGGTTCTGGGACTGGATACAATAATGTGCCACCACCCTCTCTAATGAAACATGCACCACCTGGCACTGAATTGTCATTTAGCACTGAGTTTAGTTTCAACAAACCTGTAGGTGAGATTTGTAAGTCTGAATCACCTAAGATAGGTTCTGATAAGTCATCTGATAGTCCAATTATTGAAGATTGGGAATCAGATTCTGAGGATGATAGGTCTGAATCAACACAGTCTGAAAAGTTAGAAAATGTTAAGTCTGTTGATTCTAAACAAGCCAAGCTTATGCCTAGGTTTGGAGCACCAATTTCTAGGAAAGTTATAGACTAGAATGAGATTTCTAGGAACCAGATGAAAAGATTCATACCTAGGGGAAATCAAAGAAACTTCAATGGTCAAATAGATTAGGGGAGAAGTTTCAATGTGTGAAAAAGGCTTGTTACAAATGTGGTAGTTTTGAGCATCTACAAAGGAAATGTTATCAAAATCAACCACAAGTCTAGATTCATTGGAGGAGGGTGAACCATAAAAACTTTTCAAAGAACACCATCCCTCACCCAAACAAAAACATGGTTCCTAAAGCAGTGCTAATGAAAAATGGTAAAACAAAGTCTATAATCACTGCTACAACCAAATGGGTTCCAACCACAACTAAGCCAAATGTAAACACTGCTAAGCAAAATGTTTCCACTGCTAAGACGAATATCACCACTGAAACAAAAGAAGTTTTAACTATTCCAAAGGTGATAACTGACATAGTGGTTGGGAGCCATTTCTATGCTGTAAAGGCCTCAGCTAGCTGGCAATGGAAGCCTAAGACCAAGGTTTTACGTAATGCCAACAGTGCATCAATGGACCTAAAGAAATTTGATTATGTTGATGCACAGGGCAGACCCAAGTCAGTATTGACTTGGGTCCACAAAAGGAACATTCATGTGCAGGGCAATCTACAGGATGAGCTACAAGACAAAGGAATTTTTGATAGTGGTTGCTCTGGGCACATGACATGGGATGGGAGCAACCTAGAGGATTTTGAAGCTTTTGATGGAGGACATGTGGCATTTGGAAATGATCCAAAAAGAGTAAAAATTGTTGGCAGAGGAACTATCAGAACATGAAAGCTGGATTTTGAGAAGGTTTATCTGGTACAGGGACTGAAGTACAATCTATTCAGTGTTTCTCAAATGTGTGATAAGAAAAACTGGGTACTTTTTGGGGAAACTGAGTGTGTGGTGTTGTCATCTGATTTTAAAATGCCTGATGAAAAATATGTACAGTTAAGGGTACCTAGGAAAGAAAACATATACTGCTTTAATATGAAAGATGTAATTCCTAATAGGTCCTTAACCTATTTGTTTGCTAAGGCATCAGTTGATGAGTCAAAATTATGGCATAGAAGGCTAGGTCACCTTAATTTCAAAACAATCAATAAACTGGTAAGGGAAACTTAGTGAGAGGGTTACCTTCTAAGGTTTTTGAGTGTAAAGAACTTTGTATGGCTTGTCAAAAAGGAAAACAACATAGAGCCTCTTCTAAGACCAAGACAATTAACACCATTACACAACCACTGTTTATGCTTCATATGGACTTATTTTGCCCTACCTTTGTTAAAAGTTTTAACCATAAGCAGTACTGCCTAGTTATTACTGATGATTATAGTAGATTTTCTTGGGTATAATTTTTAGCTACTAAGAGTGAAACTAGTGAAATCCTCAAGAGTTTCATTACTAGGATAGAAAATCAAGTAAACCATAAGGTAAAAGTAATCAGATGTGATAATGGAACTGAGTTTAAAAATGATGTGATGAATCAGTTCTATGTGGCTAAGGACATAGAAAGACAGTTTAGTGTTGCTAGGACACCACAACAGAATTGTGTAGCTGAAAGGAAAAATAGAACACTAATTGAGGCTGCAAGAACAATGTTGTCAGAATCTAAGTTACCAACTACCTTTTGGGCTGAACCTGTAGGAACTGCATGTTATGTGCATAATAGAAGCAAGGTAGTGGAGCCTCATAACAAGACCCCCTATGAGCTGTTACATGATAGGAAGCTTATGATAGCTTTCTTAAAACCTTTTGGGTGTCTTGTTACTATCTTGAATACCATAGACTACCTTGGCAAGTTTCAAGAAAAAGCAGATGATGGATACTTTCTTGGCTATTCTTTCAATAGTAAAGCCTTTAGAGTATACAATAGGAGGACAAGAATTGTAGAAGAAAACTTACATGTTAAGTTTAGTGAAGAGACTCCTAGTGTTGAGACAAAAGGACCAAAGTGGCTGTTTAACATTGATATGCTAACCAAATCTATGAATTATGAGCCTATCATTGCAGGTACATCCACTAATATTGATGCATGTACTCAAAAGGATTCTGATAGAGAAGCAATTCCTAAGGAAGATGATTCTCCAAAGGAATTCTATTTGCTTGAAAAGTGGAAAACTGGTCATGTCTCACCCATCATTGAAAAGAAGAGTCCCACTGATGATGATGATTTGGATCTGGAAGCAAGGGTGATCATCATCAAGATAAAGAAGAGTTGTTGCAAGATAACTTAGTGTTAGTATAAGAACTTGAAAAGAAGAAGAAAAATTCTGAAAGCACTGCTACGCATAATGAAAGCACTGCTAGGCCAAGTTCTACCACTGCTAGTTCAAGTGAAACCCCGAATGCAAATTCTGATAGCAGTACTTACTTTGGAATCCCTGCCAAGCCACTATTTGGTGATGATGAGTATCCAACTGATCCTGATATGCCTCCTTTGGAAGAAATGGATACTCCCACTGATGATGAAAATATGGATGGCTTTTTCAACAATGCTGATATTACTAATTTGGAAACTGTCATTACAAAAGTCCAATTCCTACCACCAGAGTGCATAAGAATCATCCCAAAGAGCAAATTCTTAGAGATCTGAATACTCCAGTTCAAACAAGAAGCAAGGCTTTGAACACTAAAACCTTTCCTGAACAAGGTTTCTTTGCCATATCACTTCACAAAAGGAACAGTCATCAAGATCTGCAAAATTGTTTGTTTGCTTGCTTTTTGTCACAAAAGGAGCTAAAAAGAGTTGAATAAGCATTAGGAGAAGAAGGTTGGATTGCATCTATGCAAGAGGAGCTGCTATAATTTAAGCTTCAAGAAGTGTGGAAATTGGTTGATCTTCCTAATGGTAAGAGGGCTATTGGAACTAAATGGGTATTCAGAAACAAACAGGATGAAAGGGGTATTGTGGTGAGGAATAAATCATGGTGGGTTGCTCAGGGATACACAAAAACTGAAGGTTTGGATTATGATGAAGTATTTGCACCAATTTCCAGAATTGAAGCTATAAGATTGTTTTTGGCATATGCTTCATTCAAAAATTTTGTAGTGTATCAAATGGATGTTAAGAGTGCCTTTCTGTATGGTACTATTGATGAGGAGGTATATGTATGTCAACCTCCTGGTTTTGAAGATTCTGGTCATCTTGATAATGTCTACAGGGTGAAGAAAGCTATGTATGGTTTGCATCAAGCTCCAAGGGCATGGTATGAATGCCTTTCTACTTACTTGATGGAAAATGGTTTCAAGAGGGGACTGATTGCTAAGACCTTGTTCATAAGGAAGCTAAAGGATGATATATTGTTGGTTCAGGTTTATGTTGATGACATCATCTTTGGCTCAACCAATAAGGAGCTGTGCAAAGACTTTGAGAAACTTATGCATGATAAGTTTCAGATGAGTTCTATGGGTGAACTCACTTTCTTTTTGGGGCTACAAGTTCAACAGAGGACTGATGGTATATTCATTAGTCAAGACAAGTATGTAGAAGATGTTTTGAAGAAGTTTGGATTCCAGGATGTAAAGAGTGCTAGTACACCTATG
This sequence comes from Chrysanthemum seticuspe, assembly GCA_019973895.1. Classification (NCBI taxonomy): domain Eukaryota; kingdom Viridiplantae; phylum Streptophyta; class Magnoliopsida; order Asterales; family Asteraceae; genus Chrysanthemum; species Chrysanthemum seticuspe. The sequence continues at coordinate 190,301,895 of BPTQ01000009.1, forward strand.
GAGACTCAGAAACCACTGCTACCATATGATGGAAGTCCCAAAGTTGATTTGAAGCTGTATAGATCCATGATTGGATCTTTGATGTATCTCACTGCATCTAGGCCATATATTATGTTCTCAGTATGTGTGTGTGCAAGATTTCAAGTCACACCAAACACATCACACATGAATGCTGTGAAGAGAATCTTTAGATATCTTAAGGGTCATCCTAAATTGGGCCTTTGGTATTCTAAGGATCCACCTTTTGATTTGGTGGCCTATACAGACAGTGATTATGCTGGAGCAAGTTTGGATAGGAAATCTACTACTAGAGGATGTCAGTTTTTGGGAAGCAGGCTAATCTCATAGCAGTGTAAAAAGAAAACAATTGTGGCCAATTCCACCACTGAAGCTGAGTATGTGGCTGCTGCTAGTTGCTGTGGTCAAGTGCTTTGGATTCAGAATCAATTGTTGGACTTTGGGTACAATTTTATGCATACTAAGATTTACATTGATAATAACAGTACCATATGAATTATTAAAAATCATGTTTTGCATTCTAGAACTAAACATATTGAGATAAGGCATCATTTTATTTGAGATTGTAATGAGAAAAGGTTAATTCAAATGGTAAAGATCCATACTGATTTCAATGTTGCTGATCTTCTTACTAAAGCTTTTGATGTGGGAAGGTTTCAGTACCTTGTAGTCAGTATTGGAATGATAAATCTCTAAATCTTCAATTTGTTTTGTAAAAGTTTGTAAAAGTTTTGTACTGTTATTAGTTGATCTTAGTATTGCTTGTTTTGTTCTATCCACTACTTGTTTCTTTGTGTTTCCACTAACTATTTTGCAGATCAAAGAAATAAATCACAACCAGTATGATACAATGGACTTAAAATAAAAACATGGTGATATTATTCATTCATTAGAACTGCATACAGGATGCAGAGTTACAACCATCCTATTCAGATTACCAACAGCAAAGTACAACGAAAGATAACATCTTCAAACAACCATCAAAAGACAACAAGCTTCTCCACAACCACCTACACCCACTATGGCTTCCTTGCAATGGCCCACTCTGGCATCTCCTTCTGAACTCTTGGTCCTCCAATAACATGCCACACTTTGGGACATGCAAGTCCAATCACTCTCTCTCTTATGGGAGGTGATGAAGAAGATGGACCAACTGGTGGTGGAAGGATTACTTGCAAAGGTGTAGCTGATAGAGGTTCTAGTGGTGGTATTGATGCAAGAGGAGGCACAAACACTGCTCTGGAAGAAGCTTCATCATATGTGTCTTCAAATGGAGACACATAACTTGGTATAGAGCTCAACTCAGGACTGGATCCCTTCTTGATGGCATTTTGTGGCATTGGTTGAATGGAAGAAGGTCCAGCAAGCGAAGGATTTGTGCTCATGACTGTGTGAGATCTTTTCCTTGATGCATCTTCCTGGTCAACCCTACCTGATGCAACTAACTCTTCCTAAACACTGTCTGAGGAAGAGTTGTTAGTGTCTGATGTGAGATCAATAGGGTTTGACTTGCTCATGGTGATGGTTTTGGAAGTGTTTTTAGTAAGAAGGTTTTTGGGTATGTGAGAAATGTGTGTGGTATTTGGGTGATTTGATCTTAAATAGAGTTAATATGATATCAGGATGTTAATGAAAGGAAGGTGTAAGCAGTTGAGGAGTAAATTAAGTCTTTGACTTTGGTGGACGTTTTCATGAATTGGAGTTGACCTTTGAGTGGGTGTTTAGCATACTTGTTAACCACTGCCAGTATAGCTTTTGAAACTACTTCTTGTTATTTCTAACCACTGCTAACATTGATTTCTAGTGTTTTGGTTTATGTTTGTGATATGCAGATTTGAAGGAGCCTTTGTAGATTATGGAGCTTGTGGAGTTCTAGGAGTAGTAAAAAAAAATAAAAAATCTGTATATCTTTTGTAATCCTTTAAACTAATGCATACTATCACTATTTTGGCTTAGATTTTGTTAAAGAAGTCTTAGTCAAAAGATTGGAGTGTTGGTGATCTATCCACTGCCAGACCATTTCAAACCACTGCTAGTTGTGCTCAAACCACTGCTAGAGTACTTTTTGCTGACAATGGAAACTTGAGGGGTTATTTTGTAACTTTGGTAAAAATGTATTTATTCCCCCAAATCACTGCCGGATCAATTAATTGATCTTCAAATCACTTCCAATTGGCGCTTTACACAAACCCTAACCACTCTCAACTTCTTAATTCACAATCCCACATCATATTCCATCACTAATCACAATGCCGACTTTGTATTCCAAAACCCATAACCTAGTTGCATACTTGGTCAAGAATATTCAATCAGAAGGATTCCATGAGATGATTGATTTCCTTAATCACAGTCCAATCTACTTTGCTTTAACAGTAGAACCCGTGATTCTTAAAACCTATGTTCATCAATTTTGGTGGAATGCTGAAATACAAGAAAGAGATAGGTTAGAGGTTCTTAGGACTGTTGTGGATGAGAATGAAATTTTGGTCAATGAGGATGTAATTAGAGGTGTCTTGAAGCTAGAGGATGCTTCTGGAGTAGTTAATCTTTCTAATGATGACATTTTTGAAGGTTTAGAAAGGCTGCGTTATGAAAGAAGGGGTGATAAAATTAAATTTCTTAAAGGTGTGTTTTCACCTCAGTGGAAATTTTTGATTCACACTTTGCTGATGTGTGTGAGCAATAAGACCACAGGATTTGATGAGTTTCCCTCCAAAATTGCAACTGCCATTATCTGTCTTTCTGAAGGGAGGGTATTCAACTGGTCTAGGATGATTTTTGATGGATTTCTGAAGAATATTAGGGACAAAGGAAAGTATTACTTGTATCCTAGGCTTGTTCAATTGATTGTGGAGAGTCAGATTGAAGAACCTGTTGCTCATAATAGGAAGTATGAGGTTCATCATATGCTTCCTAAGGTGTTTGCACACATGAGGCACCAAAATCCAACTTTCTCAAGAAGAGTTACACCATTATTTCCCCATATGCTGAATTTTCCAGACATTCCTGAGAATGAAGAGGTTACTGAACCACAACCTACCCAAACCACTGATGTTGAAACCCCTGCTACCACAACTGCAACCCCTGCTATCACAACTGCAACCACTCCTACTCAACCTGAACTTGCTGATCCCTTTACTTCAACTTCTGAACCTCATAGGATTTTGTTTACTAGGAGAAGGAGGAAGGGCACCAAGCTACCTCAGGCTGGTGTTAGTGGTGTAGTTAATGAGGCTGTCACAAGAAGTGGAGCTGACATGAGTGGAAGGGATTTCACTACTGGTTCAGGCCTAGGTGCTGACCAGGACAGTGAAAACATAAGTAAGACCCAACCACTGGCAACTCCTAATGTGGAGAGTTCTCTTGAGCTTAACACATGTGGAGGAATCCCTAGCCAACTGGCTATATCAGGGTGCATGGATGATCAGGCTAGGTCTGATGCCCTATTTTCTACACCCCATGATTCACCTCTCGGAGCAAGTTACACAGCTCGAAGTGATGAGGGTAGTTTGGGATATGAAACTGAATTGACGGGGTACTGAAAATGAACAAAATGACTTTTCCAAGGATCCACCTCTCGGACCAGGTTACACAGGTCGAAGTGGTGAGGATATTCTTGAACAATTTAATGAATTGACGGCTAAGTGTACTGATAATGCTACACGCGTCGTTCGGGGTCAAAGGAACTTCCTTTTCGTCGAGCAAGTTTTTCAACACCCTAGGCAGTGAACCTAATCATTGCAGTGTAGTATTAGGGTAAGCCACGTGAATTGATATCGTTCTCTATGGGAATTAGGAATGCTAGTGAGAAGTTACTACGCTAAGGTTAGGGTTGAGGAAGATTATTTTTTATCTTTTTTATGTTTTTTGGAAATGGAAAGGTACGAATCTCGGGGTTTGGATTTGGGGGTTTTGGTATTTCTACCGATTACTCTACTTATCTAATTATCTAATCTAGTGTGTAGTCTACGTCTAATTATTGTGTGCTCGTATGATGATTTAAAGATGTGTTTACTTAGGTTTTATTACTCCTTAATTATCTCCTATTGATGGTTGAATTGTCACGTCCTTATTCTTAATTGCGTTGTGTGTCTAAGGTTGTAGGGTATGCGTTTATCCCTAACTCTTTGAAACTACCAAAGGTTATTGCCTACAAAATCTCTAGGATTTAAAAACTTAACACTAAGGTACTCTTCGGATGGTTTAGCCTACAATGACTCTAGGTAACTATAAGCTAAGGTTCACAAAGATTAATCAAGCATTAACTACACAACGGATGACCTATCGCAATACTAGATCATTAACAATTAAGATAAGAGACAACCAATCAATATTCAATAATTAAGTTTCATATTCCCTAAGCAAAGACACAAGTAAATTAGCCGGACATGGGAAACATGCAAGCATACACATAATTAATTGAAGACATACTTGAATTAATGAAGTAAAACACTTATCTTGATGTAAGATAGTGTATGGAACCCTAAAATACTGTACAAGACAGCCTTGTTTCCGTTTAGGTTTTTACTCCAAAGACTACACCCTGAAAACTAAAAAATTCAGATTCTATATATAAGATTACACATGCGACGGCGTCACCCTTGATTTGTGACGCCGTCTGGTCGCCGTTATTAGTGTTTCGTCTTGGCCACGTTAGTCTTGCGACGACGTCACCTTATGCCTGTGACTCCGTCCCTTTCAGTCTCTGACGTCGTCTGGATCAAATCTAGGCCGTCTGAGTTGCGACGCCCTACTCTTTTAAAACCTAAATCCGTCACTTGTAAATGAGCAATTTGGCTACGGAGTCGTCACAAAATTTATCCGACGGCGTCGCTAGTTGTGCCTGACGTCGTCACCTTCAGTTCCAGCAACCTGAGTGTCTCGATTCTTGACTTTGGCCATTTTCTTCGTATATTCGCGACTTTTCGTCCTAATAAGTGTCATTCCAGCATTTTGCCTTCAAGATACCTAAAAAGTGAAAAGGAACGATATTAAGTAATAACAGATACGAAAGTGATCAAATAAGGGCTTAAACGACCCCTAAAAAGGTACATTTTAAAACCTTATCAAATATCCCTACACTTGGTATTTTCTTGTCCTCAAGCAAATGTGCTTTTAGCCAATCAATTTATAAGTTAGAGGTCATGAAGCATTAGTTTATAATGATTCACAACACATATAAGCCCCGCAAAAGTCATAACAAGCACGGAAATTACATACTAGCACCTCACATGGGGTGTTTGGATACTCACATCTCTCGGGTGTATATGAAATATAACAAGTTGGAAATGGAAGATAAACACTCATTAACCGGTCCTAGTACATAGATTACCATAGGCTTGAGACTAGATCAAACCTCCATCACTTTGGCGTAAGCACCTAGGACAAACTATCCAAGAGGTCTTTTAAAGGGTTGTAATGTTAGGCTTACGGTAGGGAAACAAAGGGTTTGGTGGGATAGGCTATTTAGTGGTGTCAAGTTAAAAATCTTTATGTTACAAGCATGCGAAGAATGGCGTTGCTAAGCCAAGACTCGACACTCTAGACTCTAGATAACTGAAACAAACAAACATAAATTAAAGATAGATGTAGGATGGTAGCCCGTATGTTTCTTTTTTCAACACTCTATTTTTTCTCTTTTTCTCTCTTTTTCTATTTTTTTTCGATTTTTTTTTATCATACACTTTTACTCTACCATCCTCTACGATAACATCAAAATGATAGGGATTTATAGGCACATCCCTACACTTGAGTTTTTATTACTCTAACACTAATTTGACCCGAATTGAAAAGATCAAAACACTTGGAGTACATTATTATGCAAATAAAGGGAATTTGAATTTAACGTTCCCTTCCCGTCATCTCATAAAATTTAACTTTTCCCATGAGTCCCAATCGTCCCAAAACTGTGTACAAAGAATATGACTCGACTTAGCAACTTATGCAAGCAACAAGATAATTGAACTAAGGGTTAAGTGTGATAACAATAATGCACTAAAAGTGAGTGCATACAAGGTAGGCTAAGGCAATTTGGGTGTACATTTGGGGGTGGATTGTAAACAATGCTCTTCATTGATATTCCGTAAAACCGAAACATCACGAGAACCGCGAAAAGGATAGGCTCTGGGGGGTTAACTAGGGGTATCTTGTACTAAAGATGAGTACAACGCAAAGGTGTGGGGGAATTACTCAACCGATGTGGAAGAAGTAATTATATTACGGGTATCAAACAAGGGTTATCCTAATGCCTCTTATCATTTAGTTATTCCTAACTACACAAGTGTAGTCTTACTAGCGATCTCGGAATGCATCACAAACAAGTTCTAGAATCTATTATACTATCGGTTCACACTCTAAGCATTAAAGATGAATGCTTTAATTCCTACTAATCTAAGGGCGATCCTCACATTTTGGGTGTAATTTAAGTGGTAAAGGGTTTTTGTGCTAGTCATATAACTTCCTATCCATGAGACGCTTTATTAAGCCTAATGGCCCACTCCTATATGTCATGAAAAATTTTAAATTTGGTGCCAAAATTACCCTAACCGATATTTCTCATGGTTTATTACACAAATGAAATTGGACAAAGAAAATATTCAAGGATAAGCATAGTTTCAAAGTTCCCGTTTTGTTTTCCCTCCCTACACTTAAACTGAACATTCTCCCCAATGTTCCCCGAAAGTATCAAAGTTATGATAATGGAAGGTTATTAAAGACGAAAGAAACTATTACTCCCCTGATTAGCTTGGTAGGATCCGTGTGAAGTAGTGGTTAAATCTTCCTTCAAGATGAATGTATGCGTTAAAAGTTTCTTCCAATCTTTCGTATTTTCTTCTTGATAAATAAAACCTGCACACTTTAAGAAAACAGACAACCCAATGCATCAAACCGAACAAACAAAAATCTCAACAAGATGTAATTCCAGACTTAAATAAGATATAATGCTTGTGGAATGGATGTTTGCAGATTTTCTAGAAAATTAAGACCTGGAAAATTCCAAAAAAATTTATAAGTAGCATAGAAAACGAGAAAAAGTTAGAAGATGTTTCTACTCCTCCTGACGCCGTCAGGTTACGACCCTGATGCCGTCAGGTTATCTTGACAGAAATTGGTCTGCGATTTTTTGGAAAAAATTCTGGAAAGTTTATATCTTTAAAATCTGGAAAAAAATTTCCTGCAAAACATCCATTATGACTCGATACAAGAATTTGACTCGAACAAACACACATGTATATCTTTTAAATAATTGTAATTCTCATGTTTACGTTTCTTTTGAAAATGTGTGTAATCCTCCCTACACTTATCCCTTATGTAAAATACCTTTATATGTAATTAAGACGAGGTTAAAGACAAAATAAAGCATTTTCACAAATTTAAAGATGAGAACATACAATAATGAAAAGATATATGACACACAAATAAAAATGAAAAAAAATACACATGGGATGCCTCCCAAGAAGCGCTTGTTTTTGTTCGAGTTACGAGCTTGACTCGAACCTTATTTAACGGATAAAGGGGAGGTTTTCCCTACACTTAAGTTTAAGTGCGGGTGATAGTAGCAATACACACCCTTAGGGTGGAAATTTTCCACGTGAGGTGAAGGTGATGGGTGATTTATATGCTCAAAGGGGTGTGCTCCATTCATTCTAACCTTACCTAATTTTATGGGTGTAGTGGGTGAATCAAATCTCTCTCCTAAAAATGGATCATCTTCTATCAACTTCAAAAGATTCTTAGTTAAGGATCCATCTTGACCTAATAAACCCGGTTTAAACCCATAATGTTTCTTGTTATCAACCATGAATGGGTGATATAAGTGTGTAAGGTCATGGGTTACTCCTATATTAGCTTCCACTCTACATGGCATAGAGTCTAGCACCTTTATCAAGAAACTACCCAGACTATTTATTTAGATGGGTGGATTGGGGCCTAATTCAATTCCAAGATTCACATCTAAAGACGGAAAATTGGGTAAGGTTTTTGGTTGAGGCTCCGGTTCATCAAAATTAGGAACTTCCCTAGGACTAAGAGAGAGGTCATGACAACAAGCATCTAAACCTACATTCTCTAGTGGCGTTTGGTCCAAAGGTTCTATATCAATCGGGGTTCCTATAGTCTCTTCTACTTCTTCCGGGTAAGTTATAGGCGATGTGTGTTCCTCAAGTGATGGTAGGGCTTGTGAGCTTGGAGTTTCCACCTCATTCTCCATTATATCTAGATCTCCTAAATCTTCATCATGTGTTTTAGTATGATCTAACCCAAATACACTCCTAAGTATCTCAAATCCTTCTTTAGCCATTTCAAATTCTTGGTCCGATTCATAAGAATCATTCTCAAAAATTTGATCACTATGTTCTATTTGCCTAAAGGATTCCTCACGCGTGTCATATGTTTTGGTGAAATCTATCCCACGCATGCAACTATGTAGTTCAACTATAACCATCTCACAATCTTGTTCGGGTTTAGGTTCCATGTTCTTAAAAACTAGGTCTTTTTGATCATGATGCCTAAGGTTGGATAAATCCTCTTTATCCATTTCCTCAAGTTGTGACAACTGATGGTTTATGCTTAGGAGGCTTTTCTCAAAAATTTTCTAGAGGGTCTCACTAAAAGGAGTTGATTCTAACAATGATCGTTGAATAGAAGCCACACAAGCACAAAATTTATCAAATCCATCCAACCTTACACCTGTCTCCTTTTGAATATCTCTAAGATCACTCACAAATTTATTAGAACAATAAAAAGCAATCCAATCTGCGAAATTCAATTGTTCCTAATTTGTTAATGATTCAAATGCAACTTCACTTGCCATAGCGACAAATGAAAAGGGTTTTACGAACACAAACACAAAGAAGGGGGATAAACTACAAGGGAGCTAAAAATGAGAAAAAAGCTTACTTGATAGGAATCAAGTAAGGAAACCTAAACGAGGTGGACTCCTAACTAGCTATTCTATTCCCCGGCAGTGGCGCCAAAAACTTGATAACGCTACACGTGTCGTTCGGGGTCAAAGTTTTTCAACACCCTAGGCAGTGAACCTAATCGTTGTAGTGTAGTATTAGGGTAAGCCACGGGAATTGATATCGTTCTCTAGGGGAATAGGAATGCTAGTGAGAAGTTACTATGCTAAGGTTGGGGTTGAGGAAGATTATTTTTTATCTTTTTTATGTATTTTAGAAATGGAAAGGTACGAATCTCGGGGTTTGGATTTTGGGGTTTTGGTATTTCTACCGATTACTCTACTTATCTAATTATCTAATCTAGTGGGTAGTCTATGTCTAATTATTGTGTGCTCGTATGATGATTTAAAGATGTGTTTACTTAGGTTTTATTACTCCTTAATTATCTCCTATTGATGGTTGAATTGTCACGTCCTTATTCTTAATCGCGTTGTGTGTCTAAGGTCATAGGGTATGCGTTTATCCCTAACTGTTTGAAACTACCAAAGGTTATTGCCTACAAAATCTCTAGGATTTAAAAACTTAACACTAAGGTACTCTTCGGATGGTTTAGCCTACAATGACTCTAGGTAACTATAAGATAAGGTTCACAAAGATTAATCAAGCATTAACTACACAACGGATGACCTATCGCAATACTAGATAATTAACAATTAAGATAAGAGACAACCAATCAATATTCAATAATTAAGTTTCATATTCCCTAAGCAAACACACAAGTAAATTAGCCGAACATGGGAAACATGCAAGCATACACACAATTAATTGAAGACATACTTGAATTAATGAAGTAAAACACTTATCTTGATGTAAGATAGGCTATGGAACCCTAAAATATTGTACAAGACAGCCTTGGTTCGGTTTAGGTTTTTACTCCAAAGACTACACCCTGAAAACTAAAAAAATCGGATTCTATATATAAGATTACACATGCGACGGCGTCACCCTTGATTTGTGACGCAGTCGGGGTCGCCGTTATTAGGGTTTCGTCTTGGCCACGTTAGTCTTGCGACGGCATCACCTTATGCCTGTGACACCGTCCCCTTCAGTCTCTGACGTCGTCTGGATCAAATATAGGCCGTCTGAGTTGCGAGGCCCTACTCTTTTAAAACCTGAAGTCGTCACTTGTAAATGAGCAATTTGGCTACTGAGTCGTCACAAAATTTGTCCGACGGCGTCGCTAGTTGTGCCTGACGCCGTCACCTTCAGTTCCAGGAGCCTGAGTGTCTCGATTCTTGACTTTGGCCATTTTCTTCGTATATTTGCGCCTTTTCGTCCTAATAAGTGTCATTCCAGCATTTTTCCTTCAAGATACCTAAAAAGTGAAAAGGAACGATATTAAGTAATAACGGATACGAAAGTGATCAAATAAGGGCTTAAACGACCCCTCAAAAAGGTACATTTTAAAACCTTATCATGTACCAAAATGGAGGTTATTATAACTGGTCTTCAAGAACTTGCAGTGTTTCAGGGTAGACAAATCAGAAGATTGAAGCACAGGGTGCCTGTCTTGGAAAGAATAAGAAGACCAGGTATTTCTGCATTAAGCAGAGTTAGGAAACAGGGCAAGAAGGCAAGCTCCTCAAAAGATGTGAGTTTGGAGGATGTAACCAAACAAGGGAGGAGTAAGTGCATAGATTAAGGGGAGGCTTTAAATTTTGATGATAATTTGGATTTGGAGAGTGGAGATCATGGAGATGAGTATGTGGTGACTGATAGAGATGGCAAAGTAGCTGTGATTGAATTTTCAAAGGTTTCTGTTGAAGAAAAGATAGATGAAGTGATGCAGCAACAACCACTGCTGATGTTGCTGCAACCACTGCCAGTTCAAACCAAACCACTGCTGCAACCACTTATAAGGTAATTCCAACCACTGTTACTTCAGATATACCTATAGCCATTACAACCACTTCTACCATTGTTACAACTTACAACCACTGTTACACCACCACCCAAGTCTAAAGAAGTGGAGAAGGAGGCTGTTGGTACCCTGCTTCACTTAAGCAAAACCTTATCCAACCCTGCACCTACTATTGCACCTGTACCTATCATCCTAAAACCAACTGGGCCTAAACCCTTGGGTAAGATTTTGAAAATTGGTGAATCTATGAAGACTAAGGTGGTTCTACCAGACATTGGAAAGGGGAAAGGCATTGCTGAGCCTGTTATGAAGTTCAAGAATAGGCAAGAGCAAATTTTACAGGATGAAGAGCTGTCTAAGAAAATGCAAGCTAATGAATTTGCTGCTGAAGAGAAAAGAAAACAAGAGGAAGAGGAAGCTAATTTAGCTACTATGAAGCTGATTGAAGATTGGAACAATGAACAGCCTTTTCTTGAGGCCTCTGAACAGATAAGAATTGAATACACACTCTTGAATGGGCACTTTTAGATGCTGCTACAAGGTCCAAGGTCTTAGCTGAAAAGGCAAGAAAATAAGTCTGGAGAAAAGGCAAGCTAAAAGGAAGAAACCTCCTACTAAGACTGAGATGAGAAATCAAATGATGAAAGTCATTAGACACATGGACATGCACATTGGTGAGAATTTGAGAAAGTGTACATTTTAGAGAGTTGAAGAAATTTATAAGAAATGTAAAAGAAGATGTGAAGAGGACTTTGTTCCTATGGACTCTGAGAAAGAAGCTGAATGGTTAAGGAATAAACAAAAGAAAAAAGCTGGTGTTCATGAGGAATCTAGTTCCAAGAAGCAGAAGGTAGATGATGATATAGAGAAAAACGAGAGAGTGAAACAATATCTTTTGGAGTGTGACAAACCTGAGCCTATTAATCCTACTCCAATAAGAGCTATTCATTCTATTGAAGATTTGCAGATCATCACAGCTAATGAGAGAGAAATGATTGAAATTACAAGAGCTGATGGATGGAAGAGCACTTACTCTAATTTTGGTCAATTGTTTTCTGGTTTGAAAGTGGTTGATCTGGAACAATTATGGAAGATATTGGAGTTTAGATATGGGAAGTATGGGCCAACTGGAGTATTAGCTAATTTTGTGTGGAATTCTATTAAGAATTTGTGCCAGCCTAATCCAGATGATGAATTTTGGAAAGACTGTGAGGTGGTTGATTGGATGCTGTATCAACCTTGCAGAGTTTATGCTGTACAAACTTCAAAAGAGAATATCTTTATGTTCATTGATAAGGATTATCCATTATCAAAGAATGTTGCCAGGAAAATGCTTGAAGCTAAACTTGCTCCACAGGGGACTAAGCCCACTAATCCTATGATTGATCAACTGTTTCAAAGGATTGAGAAGATAGCAGATCTACAGGGTCCTTTGGCACTTAAGGCAAAACCTCAAGGAAGAGTAAAGATGAAGTCTGATAGGTCTAAAGCTGTGGATTATACATCTGAGTCAAAAACTGAAGAGGAGGTTGAAGAAAACAAGAAAAGACTGATGGTTCTCACTAAATTATCAAGCTTAAAGGAGCCAGAGGTTAGTTGTACAACACCTCTTACAGGTCATCATCATATTATCTCTTATACTTTTGAGTTTACTCTAAGTGGAGGATGTTGGAAGTTTTAGAGAGCCAATGGTGAGAGTTATGGTTTTGTCAAGTTTTCACAAATGCTTTACTATTTGGAAAGAGATGATCTGATGGCCATCTGGAAATTATATAAAGATAGATTTGGAGATGTGGCACCAGATGATTATCATGAGAGGATTGTTTATTATAATTTGAAGATGATTTTTGAACCTACTCATGATGAACCTAAATGGAATGGACTCTTCAATGGCAGTGTTACAAGTTGGTATTTATATCAGTCTTGTGGAGTTCATGTGTTAACTGTTTCTGGAAAAGTTATTCATATGTGTGTAGAAAGTGATTATCCTAAATTGAATAACTATCCAGAAGTCCTTACTCAGATGTTACAGCCTCGTGGATTGAAGCTGCAGAAACCCTTTGATTATCAAGCTTACAGGTTGCTGAGAAAATTTGAAAAGTTGTTACATCCTGATAAGTGTTTGGACACATCCTCCAAGTGAAGAATGCATGGGCTTTAAAAGAAACTTGATGTTTTTGTTTGGAAATATCAAGTTTAGGGGAGGATTGTTGGGTTTTAGGTTCCACAGAATGGAATTACTCTAAGTATGGAACCACTGCTGGAGCAAAAGAAACCACGGCTAGAAGAAAGGAATCCACTGCTGAGTTAAACCACGGCTAGTAGTATTGTGTAATCACTGCTAATGTTTTATAAACACTGCTAGTCAGATAAGTCGGTTTAATATTTTGTATTAGATAAATATGAAAAAGATATTTATCTTGTAGGTTACGTATTGTTGTAAAGGACTCCTTAGCCTATAAAAGGAGGTCCTAGGTTAGAGTTAGATATACGTGTGTTAGATATATCTAAATTCGATACACTTCAAGGTTGTAAAACCTTAATACTATTCAGAGTATTCGTTATTAATATAATTGAGGTGTTTAGTGATTTATGTTGTTCTTCTTCTTAAGATTAAATATTATGATCCGCGTTTTGTTTAATAGAACATTGTTTAAGTCAGTTTCTATAAAGGATCGTTTGCTCAACTGGGATCAACAATTTTCATCCGCTTTTTTACGTTTTCGTCCGCTTTTTTATGTTTTCAAATGTTTTCTAAATTTTCGTCCATTTTTTAACGTCCATCCATTTTTTAATGTTTTCTTCCGTTTTTAATGTTCTAGTCCGTTTTTTATATTGTCGTCTATTTATTTTACGTTTTCATCCATTTTCATATAATTTTATAAGTTTTTTGTACGTTATGCTACTTTTTTTCTTACGTTATCTTACTTAACAAACGTAAGCTAATGTAAGAAAACGGTAAAAAACGGATGAAAACGAAAGAAAACAGAAGAAAACGTAAAATAACAGTCGAAAACGTAAAAAAAAACATACCAAAACGTAAAAAAAATGCGAAAACAAAAAAAACAAACGAAAACATTAAAAAAGTCAAAAACTTAAAAAAAACAGACGAAAATGTAAAACGGATGAAAACGGACGAAAACGTAAGGAAACGGACGAAAACGTAAAAAAAAGAACGAAAACATAAGAAGATTGACTAAAACGTAAAAAACGGGAAAAAAACTTAAAAAGAACATACGAAAACATAAAAAAAATAGACGCAAACGTAAAAAAGCGGAAGAAAAAAAAAAAGACTAAAATGTAAAAAACCAGACGAAAACGTTAAAAAACGGACGAAAACAATAAAAAAATGAACAAAAACGTAAAAGAAACGAAAACATAAAAAATTGGTCGAAAACGTTAAAAAACAGACGAAAACGTAAAAAAAGATGAAAACGTAAGAAAACAAACGAAAAAGTAAAAAATATGGACGCAAACGGGCTAAAACGTAAAAAACGGAAAAATACGTAAAAAAAAACAAACAAAAACTTTAAAAAATGTTGAAAACTTTTAAAAAACAGTCGAAAAATAAAAAACAGACGAAAATATAAAAATACGATCGAAAACGTAAAAAAAAATACCAAAACCTAAGAAAATCATTGATCTATTTGACCCATATGATAAAAGGATTTATAGCACAAAAAGGGAAAAATAATAATAATAAAAACTAATAAAATACTTCAATAACACAAAAAACAAGCGGTCTTCTTGCATGAAGATGAAGACTTTAGATGTACCTCTTCTTTTGTAGACATGGTTTGCAGATGAAGAGATAAAAACTCTGAAAAAACAAACGACACCTAAGCTTATTTAACATAAGCCGATATGGGCTTATTTTATATAAGCTCCGATTTTATGGCTTATTTTGAGACATTTCGGCTTATATAAGTTTATTATAATATGATAAACATATAAAAACCGACAATTCTCAAAATAAACCGTAAAATTGAGGCTTATAAAAAATAAGCCGAAAATTTCGGTTTATTTTTATAAGCCCCAATTTAACGGCTAATTTTGAGATTTGTCGGGTTATATAAGTTTATTATATTATAATAAACTTATATAAGCCGACAAATCTCAAAATTAGCCACAAAATTCTTACTTATAAAAAGTAAGCCTAAACCAGTTTATGTTAAATAAGCTTAGCCAAACAGGGTTTAAAAACAATAAACAAATAATGACATGGATATGCAAGAAATAATGATCAACGTAGGGGAACTAATCGACACGTAAGAGGATAATAAAACATCAAGTTGCTTTCTATGATCTTTAAATAGTGAAACTAATCGACATGTAGGAGGATTATTAAAACATCAGCTTTCAATGGGTCTTTAAATAGTGAAACTAAGCGACATTTATTGGAGGATTGTAATAACATCAAGTTGCTTTCAACGAGTCTTTAAATAGTGAACCTTTGTTATAGCAGCAATGAGTAGGCCGGTGTAAGAAAACCTCAAGTTACAAGTTGTAAAACCCTAAAATCTCAAATCGCGTAAAATGACAATTTTGCCCTCCAACTTAAAATTTTACCAACTCGGGAAACACGTCAACATCATTCAACAAGTTATATCATTAATAAAATATACACATTATGAAAATAATTAACTTATGTTATAGATTAAAAGAACATAAACAATTATACCTTAAGTATCAAATAAACATGTCAAA
The DNA here is from genome assembly GCA_019973895.1 of Chrysanthemum seticuspe. Classification (NCBI taxonomy): domain Eukaryota; kingdom Viridiplantae; phylum Streptophyta; class Magnoliopsida; order Asterales; family Asteraceae; genus Chrysanthemum; species Chrysanthemum seticuspe. The sequence continues at coordinate 190,317,441 of BPTQ01000009.1, forward strand.
TGATACACAATTAACCTAGTCTTGAAAGAGGACTATATACATGATTGGTAGATAAGATGGAAAGTTTATGAAATGGTCTTTGAAACCCCTTGATGGCCGGCCTAGTATTCCTCCCCATTTAATCACCATATCAAATCTCATTAATCACATTTATCTCCTCATTTCATTTCAAAAACCACTCATTGAAAACCCTAGCTCTATTTCTTAAACAAAAGTGGCGGCACCCTTGATTTTATCCCATTCCATTCGAAAATCATTCAAACAAAGGTGTTCCTAGGAGGCTCGTGATCGTGGGTAATCGATTGGTGGACGTGGTGATTTTGTTTGGGTCGATTTGAAGCTTGGACGTGGGTACATACATTGTGGCCGTCGGATTGGTATAACCAAGAGGAGGCTTGGTTTGATTTTTGTGGTTTGATCCTTGTTTTCTTGTCTCGTACACGCTACAAGGGTAACGTATCGTCATCTTGAATCTCTTCCTCTTTGTTTCCTTTGATCAATTCGTGGCACTTATGTGTTTTCTAGGGCTTGTAATATAAAATGGATATCACATAAAATCATAAGTATATGTTGTCACATGAAATGATAAAACATCAATACATAAAACCTAATCTCTATAATTCGAATAAGGTATGTGATGAATATGAATACAAAAATGATTTGGGTCTCTCTATATGTCGACTTATATATTTTGTTTAAAGGATTAATGAGTTTATGATTATATGATTACGTATATGATAATTGGAATTGATAACGAATGATTTACGAGGGTGTTTTGATTTTCATATGGGGCGTATAAAATTGATTTGGGGAAGGGTGTCTCGAATTGAAATGGTATCATCATAAGGAGTCTTGTAATCTTGTATTAATTGAGCTTAAATGGTTTAGAACGGATATGTTAACTATAACCTAAAAACTAGGGTTTGTAATTACATAATTAAATAAAGTAAAGGGGTTGTTTTGTAAATTATGAAACTTGATGGATTAACTTGTTAATATACTAACTAAATGGATTAAGTAAGTAAAATGAGTAAACTTACTATATTTACACTTTTAACCCTATACTTTGCATTATTGACATTTTAAACCCTAAACTTTTGTAACTTGTCATAAATGATCCTAAAAGCATTATAATACTCATTTTCATTAATTAACTTAAGATAAGTAACTAAACCTGCTAAATATGGAAACCTGCTAAATATGGAAACCTGCTAATTATGGAAACCTGCTAATTATGGAAAGTTACTAAAAATAGAAACCTGCCTAAAATAGAAACCTGCCTAAAATAGAAAGTTTCCTAAAATAGAAAGTACTTAAAATGGAAAGATTACTAAAATGGGAAACTTGCTAAAAATGGAAAGCCGTCTTAAACGAGTGTTTCTGATTCTTATAGAACGTTATCTAATTCATATAGGTTCCGGGCGACGTGATTGATCTCCTTTCTTGACTTTACTTTCATTGTTGATTGCTTCGAATAAGGTACAGATATTCTGACCTTTCTCATAAGGTTTCTCATGATCTCTTTGCATCTTTGATCTCTTGCCAATTTGATATTGAACCTTTGCTCTGCTATTGAACTATTGATATTTGAACCCTTGATATTGATTCTTTGCTATCTGAACCTTTGATAATTGAACCATTGATATTGGACTATTGATTTGAATTGTTGATGAGTGTGTAAATACTCATCATTTTTGTACAAAATAAACTGCAAAATCATCTGAAAACAATCAGAAACACATCAAAATGATCAAAATATCACAAATCAGTGTTTTATGTGTTTCAAATGCAAAATTATCAAAATCAGATGAAAAACGTATCAAGTTTGCAAAATTGGCAGTTTTAGTCCCCCAAGTTTCATAAATTGTCAAAAATAGTCCCTGAGCCATAATTTCAAAAGCAAAAGTCACCAAAGGTCCTTTTAAAATCAAAAGTTGTCAAAATAAGTCCTTTGGTGAAAAATATACAAAGTTTGAGAAATTTACAAAATTGGTCCTTCAAGTTTCAAATTTGGCAAAAAATGGCCCCTGGAAATTGGAGAATGGCAAGTTTGGTCCTTGTACTTTGTGAGATTGTCAGTTTTAGTCCTTGGAGCAACTTTTCAGAATTGGCAGCCTAAGTCCTTGCATTTTCAGAAATTACAACAAAGGTCCTTGTGTTATTAACCTTTTAACTCCCATTTGGACCCTATCAAACCCAAGTGACCCCTGCCTTAATCCCTTGGACCCCCTGTCAATTTGCAATTTGGACCCCCTTTGATATATGCCTGGTCAGTCAACCCAACTGGTCAAACCAGTCAAATATTCCAACCCCGCCATCACCCCTTTCCCCGTTTTCCCTCCCCATGTCTGCAAACCACTCCACCAACACACCAACCCAGCCTCCTTCTCACCTCACCATGTCCCCTCCACCTTAGCTAACATCCAAGGTTCAATTAATGCTCCCCTAACACCTCACTCAACCCCCAATTGGCAGAAAACCAAATTGGCGCCAAAAGTCCATTTAAACGGTTGAGATGATTTTTGAGCCATCCAATGGCTAGGGTTGGTGGGATTTCATCAGAAGAGAGAGGCAAAGGAGTTTGGATATAAAAGAAAGAAAAAGGGAAGCAAGAGAGAGTCTTCTAGTTTTTATTTTCTTTCTTATGTCGTTTTTTATGTCAAGTTGTTAATTCAGTGTTAAACTTGTATTATTTTGTTAAATTGTATTAAACTTAAGTGTTCAAGTGTATTTCAATTAATCTCAAGCATCAAAATCAGTTTGTGATCACAATTCATCATTTATGTCTACTGTTGAAAGTTTCTATGTCAAAGTCTTATTTACAAGCTTTCATTAGCTGAATTTTAAGCTCAAACAGGTTCATGTGAGACTATTACAACTTTTGATAAGCTCACATTTAAAGTTTTAGCAATTTTGAATCTTAGTCAACAAAAGTCAAACAGGGTAAAAAATGGGAATGCAGAATGGAATGGGTTGATGCAGACATGGATGTGGGTTGCTTTATATTCATTTGGGTTGATAATTAGGTTAGTGGTACTTGGTTCACAGTTGCAAGCCATAGTGGCTAATGGACCACTTGTAAGTTAATTCCAAGTTCATAGCATAATCTGTTTTGTTGGTTTATAATAAGGTTTACCTGTTCAAAAAGTAGTAATTAGGGTACATTAACTTAGTTTGATCATAAATCATAGTTGGTTCAGTTGTTATCTCATTTAATTTTCAAAACAGTGGCATTAAGAGGTGTTTGGAATTGCTGATTTAATTGTGTTCAGGACTTGTTCAGTGTATAACTTTTGTTTGTTCAAGTTTGTTTAGTCATTATAGACTCATATCTGTCTTACTTGTGTGCCTGCAATCCAAGAAAGTCAAAATCTATACCAATTGCATCCAACAGGTTCACTGTTGGATTTTTAAAGAGCAAATCACTTATTTTGTGTTTAAAAGTCATAAACAAAGCTTTTGTTAACTTCCTTTCATCAATATACACCTAGATCAGTCATAAAAATTGGATCAAACTTCATCAAAGTCAAACTGTCCATCTGTTCAAAAAGTCAAAACTTGTCAAAATTTGGATTTGTGCAGAACTTGCAGCTGATCCACAGGATTAATTAAAGCTTTTTAGGTTTTGGTTTTTGGTCTACAAGTAGTCTACTAGGAGGTTTATAAGACCTCACATCTGGTTTTAGCTTTTGCTTTCTCAATAAGCTTCTGCATAAGCTCAAAGTGAGGACCTGGTGCCCTGCTCACAAGGGTCCCTATAACTGAGTTTTTTCTCAGTTTTATCCAAGCTTGCACAGGACTTATAACTGCTTCTCATAGTCTAGTTTTTGGAGTATATGATCTCAACCAGGTCTAGAATAAGTTTCAATTTGTAGTTTCCAGCTTTAGCTTAATTTGTACCCTGTGCTTGTGCTTAAAGTAGACACATAGAAACTGGTTTAGTTTAAACTCATAAACATCAAATCTGTGATATTGTGCTATTCAGTGGTTGTAGTTTGTTGATTTAAGTTTCATTTGGTTACTTTTAGTACTCCATAGTTTCTGTTTTCAGTTGGTAGCTTAATTTGCTCAATTGCTTATCAAGTGCTTATTTCAATAAGCACTTGATTCATCAGTTTCATTTTCTTCCACATAGCCTACTGTTTTTCCATTTTTCCTAGCTTCTTAACATCATTTTAGAGTTTTCCTGAAATTTTTAGATTTTTCTTAGCTGTTTTACTATTTTTCTTGATTTTAATTAGTTTTTAGCACTTTTTAAATAGCTTTTAATACAAAAAATTCAGAAAAGGTTCAAAAAAATAAGTTTTCATTTTTCTTAGGCTTAGATAAATATAAAAAGTAAAAAAAGTAATTTTCCATATTTTTCATAGTTCATTTGGTAATTTTTAGTGATTTAATTAGTTTTTAATAGTTTAAAATTCCTAGAAAATAGAAAAATAGTCAAAAAAATACAAAAATAGTTTTGAAAATTCTATTTTGATATTTTAGGTTTTTCCAAGTCTTAATCTTATTTTTCTAGCTCATTTTCCTATTTTCTTGTATTTTAGGTAATTATTTAATAGTTAAAAATAGTTTTTAATTAGATAATTAGTCTTAAAAATAATTTTCTTTTTCTAAATATTTTCTTTTATCATTAGGATTGTAAAAATGTATTTTTCACATTTTTAGGGTTAATATTAATTTAGTTTCATTTTTTATTTTGTACGTAACGTAGTTTTTAATTTAAACGTACGTTTTAGGTTTTAAACGTTCATCACTTTAAATATAGTGATAGCGTTTATTTAATAGATTTTATCTTTTTAATTTCTTTTTAATTTGCATTTAAGTCTTTGTATTTGTGTGATATCTCTGTAGTTATAATAATCTCAAATTCCCTTTTTCGTTCAAATTCCTCGATCACTATACGTTGATTGATCCATTGCATAGCTCGCTGGGACATAACGACCCGGGGAGACCCTATACTCCTCAGATCCTCATTGATTTCATGCTTAGGCAGTTTTAAGTCTGTTACGGCTGACTTGACGGTTTTGCACGCATCAAATTTTTGGCGCCGCTGCCGGGGAACTGTGCTAATCTATCTTCTGTCTAGCAGATTAGTTGTTTGAATCCTCACTCTTTGTTTATATCATCCATCTCTGTATATATATATATCCATATTTTCTTCTAAAAAATCCAAAAACCCAAAAACAGCCAAAAAACGTATAAAGCACAAAAATATTTTTTCTTTTGTTTCTATATATGTATCAAAAATAAAAATACAAAAAGATTCGTCGTTTTCTTTAATAATTAACAACTTAAAAGATTACCACCGCAAACCAAGGCAGTGCACTACCTAACTGGGGGTGCGACCATAATAAATTCCCGAACTAAAGATTTAAAACTTGCCTTTGTGTCCTTGTGATTGGTGTACCTTTTTCAAAGAAGCCATTCATCTTGGATTATTGGTAAAGTTCACTGTTGTTTTGCCTCGATCTTGTGTTAATTGATTTTGTTGTGATATCGACGTTTCAGAACCAGAAAACCCATAAATATTCTTCTCACCCCATTTTTACAAAACGTCTTCATAATTCTCATTCTCATCTGAAGATTTTCATAATTCCATTTCTCTCCTTAACTCTGAGTTTCCTTAGAGTTAACTCTAGTGTATGCGCACTCGCTCTTCTAGATCTGTAAGCCCATTTCGTGAGCTTGTCAAGATTCCAAGAAGGCGTGTTCGCAGACTTTCTGCTCCATCAGTCGGATCTGAGATCCGGACTGTTCGCACTACTTCCGCTATCATGGCGGATGAAATTCCTATGTGTGAGCTTCTCCAGGCACCCATCGACGGGTATGGAGATGCTATCGTTGTACCAGCCATCGTGGCTGAAAATTTTGAACTCAAGACCGGGTTACTGAATCTTGTAACCTCAAATCAGTTCTACGGTTTTGAGCGGGATGATCCTCATGCTCATATTCGATGGTTTAACAAGATTGCATCTACCATCAAGTATAAGAATGTCCCCACTGAAGCTGTTAAGCTTCTTCTGTTCCCATTTTCTCTTGAGGGGCAAGCCCGGATTTGGCTTGAAAAACAACCCCCTCAATCAATAGAGACATGGGAAGATCTGGTGAAGAAATTTGTGAATGAATTCTATCCACCTTCCAAGACCACGAGTCTTAAAAATGAAATCATCAAGTTCACTCAGAAGTTTGATGAATCCTTCAGTGAATCGTGGGATCGTTTCAAGGAATTGCTTCGCAAATGTCCTCACCACGGTTTCTCCGAGTTGATGCAACTCGATACTTTCTACAATGGAGTGAGTCAATCTGATCAAGATTCTCTCAATTCCTCCGCGGGAGGAAATTTCCTAAGCAAAACTGTCAAAGAAGCTTTAGCGATAATCGAAAACAAGTCTAAAGTCCGCACCGCACGAAGCAAGCCGGTTGTTTCCCAAGTCAGTGTTGGACCTTCTTCTTCTTCATCGCCCGTGAGTCAATCTAGCACCGATGCTAAGATTGATAAACTCACGGAAGCTATCCAAGCTTTGGTTCTCTCCAATCAAAAGAAAGTCTCTTTTCCACAAACTTCACCTCCTGCTGAAGTTAAGAAAGTGGAAGTCTGTGTTACCTGTGGTGGCCCCCATGCTTACTATAACTGTATGGCCACCGATGGTAACCCTTTTGAAGCCAATGCTGTGGGCGGGATGTCTAATCAAGGAGGCAATCAATATCGTGCTCCTGTAGACCCGAACCACCGTCCTAACCACTACTCTGGACCTCCCGGTTTCAATCAAAACCAAAACCGTAATCAGAATCAGAATAGACCAAACCAAGGTTTTCAAAACCAAGGTCATTTCAATCAAAACAACGGTTTTCAGAATCAGAATCAAAATTTCCAACATCAAGGAAATTACAATAGAAACCCAGGTCAGGGAAATTTCAACCCAGGGTATTTTCATGGTAATAACCAAGGAAATTTTCAGAATCAAGGCCCTAATCCTAACAATAGAGGCCAGAATTTTCCTGTGCAAACTCAAGCCATTGTTCCAACTGGACCATCATCTGATGATTTGTTGAAACAATTCATGAAATCCCAAGAGGAAATGAATCGGTTGTTGGTCAGCCAAATTTCTGACATCAAGAAGTCTTTAAATGATCGACCCTCGGGCTCAGGTACTCTACCTAGCAACACGATCGCTAATCCGAGGGGCGATGCAAAGGCGATCACAACCCGAAGTGGTGCTTCATATGCTGGACCCGCTATTCCTACTACCTCTTCTTCTTCTTCTCTCCCAAAGGTAGTGGAAAGTGACCCTCCGACACACAATGGACCTATGACTCCAATGCCCCCTCCTCCTGTGGCATTTAGTCAAGTTACCAAGGAGACAACGGACAAGGTGCATTATTCAAGCCCACGAGGTACCGCACACGTCCCAACTTCGGTAGTCCAACCTCAAGTGGTACAGAAACCCAAGTCGAATCAAGGAGTTGTTTTTGAACCTCCTGTAGCTCCAGTTGTTGACCCTAAATCCAAAACTTCTATTCCTTACCCCTCACGGTTACATGAGCAAAAGCTCCGTGAGAAAGCTAGTCATCAGATGGAAAAATTCTTTCAGATTTTCCAAGAGCTACACTTTGACATAAGCTTCGCGGATGCCATCATGTTGATGCCCAAGTTTGCATCTACTCTGAAACACATGTTGAGCAACAAAGAAAAGCTGTTTGAAATGGCTAAAACTCCTTTGAACGAGAATTGCTCAGCAGTCTTGTTAAAGAAGCTTCCCGAGAAGCTTGGAGATCCAGGAAAATTTCTTCTTCCTTGTGTTTTTCCTGGGATGATTGAATGCTTTGCCCTTGCCGATCTTGGTGCAAGCATCAATCTGATGCCGTACTCAGTATGGAAGAAACTGTCTCTTCCGGAACTCATTCCTACCTGCATGACTCTTGAGCTTGCAGATCGTTCTATATCACGCCCTCTTGGCATCGCCGAGGATGTATTTGTGAAAGTAGGAAAGTTCCATTTTCCTGCTGATTTTGTGGTTGTTGATTTCGATGCCGATCATCGGGTTCCTCTTATTGTTGGTCGAGGATTCCTGAGGACGGGCCGTGCTCTTATCGATGTATTTGAGCAAGAGATCACTCTACGTGTGGGTAATGAAGCTGTTACCTTTAACCTCGATCAGACTTCGAGGTACTCCTCAAATTATGACACTGAATCAATTAATCGAGTCGATTTAATTGACATTGCTTCAGAGGAGTACTCTCAAGAGTTTCTTGGTTATCTTCATAATTCTGTGAGTGGGAATTCCAATCCCACCACATCTCCTCAACCTATCATTGCCGACTCTTCCCCCTCTCTTACTCCGTTTGAGGGAGGTGACTTCCTTCTGGAAGAGATCGATGAATTTCTGGCTACTGATGAATCAATTCCGCCTGGAATTGATGGTGTTTATGATTCGGAGGGAGATATTCTTTATCTTGAGCAATTGCTTAATGAAGATCCATTATCTTCACTCCCTCCGAAAGAAATCACAATTGAGGAAATCAAATCAGTGCAATCATCTACTGAAGAATTTCCCGAGGTTGAACTTAAGGACCTACCTCCTCATCTTGAGTATGCATTCTTGGAGGGTGATGATAAATTACCCGTCATTATTGCTAAGGACTTGACTGAGGAGGAGAAGACTGCTCTCATAAAGGTCTTGAAGTCACACAAGCAAGCAATTGCTTGGAAACTCTCCGATATTAAGGGTATCAACCCTGAGTTTTGTACTCACAAAATCTTAATGGAGGATGACTTCAAGCCAGCAGTCCAAAGCCAGAGAAGGGTGAATCCTAAGATTCACGAGGTTATCAAACAAGAGGTTCTCAAACTTCTTGATGCCGGCTTGATTTACCCGATCTCTGATAGTCCTTGGGTTAGCCCAATTCATTGCGTTCCAAAAAAGGGTGGCATTACTGTTGTCACAAATGAAGAAAACGAGTTAATTCCGAATCGATTGGTTACGGGGTGGCGTGTGTGTATTGACTATCGAAAGTTAAACGAAGCCACCCGTAAAGACCATTTTCCTCTACCCTTCATGGATCAGATGCTTGAGAGATTAGCAGGGAACGAGTACTATTGTTTCCTTGATGGTTTCTCAGGTTACTTTCAGATCCCCATTGATCCGCTGGATCAAGAGAAAACCACGTTCACCTGCCCATACGGGACGTTTGCCTACAGACGTATGCCTTTTGGCTTATGCAATGTTCCTGGCACGTTCCAACGTTGTATGATGGCCATTTTCCACGACATGATCGGGGAAACTATGGAGGTGTTTATGGATGACTTCTCGGTCATTGGGGACTCATTTCATACATGTCTCTCCCACTTAGACAAAATGCTAAAAAGGTGTGAAGACACCAATCTATGTCTAAACTGGGAGAAGAGTCACTTTATGGTTAAAGAGGGCATAGTCCTCGGCCATAAGATTTCCAAGAACGGGATTGAGGTAGATAGAGCAAAAGTTGATGTTATTGCTAAATTACCTCATCCTACTACTGTCAAAGGTGTTAGGAGTTTTCTAGGTCATGCCGGGTTTTATCGTAGATTTATTCAAGATTTCTCAAAAATCGCTCGGCCTATGACCCATCTTCTCGAAAAAGATGCTCCTTTTATCTTCTCTCCTGAGTGCATCGAAGCTTTTGAAACACTTAAGAAAAAGCTTACGGAAGCACCCATTCTAGTTGCCCCCGACTGGGATTTACCCTTCGAGCTCATGTGCGATGCAAGTGATTTTGCAATCGGTGCAGTCTTGGGGCAACGCAAAACCAAACATTTTCAGCCAATCCACTACGCGAGCAAAACTATGACTGAAGCTCAGACCCATTACACCACTACAGAAAAAGAATTACTAGCTGTGGTATATGCGTTTGAGAAATTTCGGCCATATCTTATATTGACCAAATGTGTGGTGTATACGGATCACTCGGCTCTCAAATATCTCTTTGCAAAACAAGATGCAAAGCCGAGATTGCTCCGTTGGGTTCTCCTCCTACAAGAATTTGATATCATTATTCGTGATAAAAAAGGAGCTGAGAACCTGGCTGCAGATCATCTGTCCTGATTAGAGAACCCTCACCAAAATGTGTTCGAGAAAAAGGAAATTAATGAAACGTTTCCTCTCGAAACACTCAATATGGTTTCTTTTCGTGGAGACTCGTCTACCCCATGGTTTGCTGACTTTGCAAATTACCATGCGGGTAACTTTGTGGTGAAAGGGATGTCGTCCCAACAGAAAAATAAATTCTTCAAAGATGTGAAACATTATTTCTGGGACGACCCCTACTTGTTTAAAATTTGTGCGGATCAAGTCATCCGGCGATGTGTACATGGTCAGGAAGCTATTGACATTCTCAAAGCTTGCCATTCTGGACCTACTGGGGGACATCATAGCCCCAACTACACCGCCAAGAAGGTGTTTGATTCCGGATTCTATTGGCCCACAATCTATAAGGATGCCCATGAATTCGTCAAAACCTGTGACGCTTGTCAACGTCACGGGAACATCTCACAAAGGAATGAAATGCCACAAAACGCCATTCAAGTGTGTGAGATTTTTGACATATGGGGCATTGACTTTATGGGGCCGTTTCCTTCTTCTCACGGAAATAAGTACATACTCGTGGCCGTTGACTACTTGTCAAAATGGGTCGAAGCTAAGGCTTTACCCACCAACGATGCCCGAGTTGTTGTGAAATTCTTGAAATCTCTCTTTGCTAGGTTTGGGACTCCTCGAGCCATCATCAGTGATCGTGGTACGCATTTCTGCAATGACCAATTTGCAAGAGTCATGCAAAAGTATGGTGTAACTCACCGTACCTCTACTGCGTACCACCCACAAACAAGTGGGCAAGTGGAAGTTTCTAACCGGGGGATTAAAAGAATCTTGGAGAGGACGGTTGGCGAAAACCGTGCCTCTTGGTCGGATAAGCTAGATGACGCTCTCTGGGCCTTCCGTACAGCTTACAAAACACCCATCGGGTGCACTCCATACAAGCTGGTGTACGGGAAGGCGTGTCATCTACCAGTTGAGCTCGAGCACAAGGCATACTGGGCCTTGAAGCATGCTAACTTTGATATTCAGACAGCGGGTGATCATCGAAAAGTTCAAATGAATGAATTAAGTGAACTCCGTGATCAAGCTTACGAGAACTCTTTGATCTATAAACAAAAGACAAAGAAGATTCATGACTCAAAAATCAAAAACCGCGTTTTCAACGTTGGTGATCGAGTCCTTCTTTTCAATTCAAGATTGAAGATTTTCTCGGGAAAGCTAAAGTCCCGCTGGTCTGGTCCATTTACTATCGCTAAGGTTTATCCTTATGGTACCATTGAGTTATCTCAACCCGATGGTCCTAATTTTAAAGTGAATGGTCATCGAGTGAAGCATTATTTTGGCGAGGACATTCCTCCTGTGGTTGTCCCGGATCTTCAAACTTTCCCCATGAACCAATGAATGCGGGGATCGAGTCAAGCTAGCGACTCGGTAATCAAAAACAGTAGCATGCCATATGGGTTTTCACCCATATTTCTGTCTTCTTACCTCTTTCTACCACCCTAGTGTGGGGGGGGGGGGTTGCCCACATGTTTCAAAAAAAAAAAAAAAAAAAAAAAAAAAAAAAAAAAAAAAAAAAAAAACTTTCTAAATAATGGCCGTAATATTTCCCTTTCACGTTCTTTGTTTCGGCATAACCGCCGGTACTTTGAATATTGAGGGAAATATTCATTTCTAAGTGTGGGGGGGATTCTCACGAATTTTATCATGTAATTATACCGCCTAATCCCCCCGTTTTTGGCCAAAATTTTTTTTTTGGAGTAAGTGTTCTACACTTTCTCATCTGGTTATCAGTCCGCCATGTCTGTAAGACAAAAGGATTGGCTAATCCAGGAGCAAACGGCTCTTGGTAAAGATTTCTCAAATCCGTTTATATGGCTTGCAATTTGCCCAAAATTGTATGGTTCTCAACTCACCATATCCTAAAAAGTGAAGAGTTGGCTAGCCCGCAAGATTATGGCTTGTGGTAAAGGCAGTGGAAAAACCATAATTGGTAATCAGCTCACCAAAGATAATGTTGATAATTTATCTAAGAGTTGGCTAGTCCAGAAGGGTACGGCTTCTGGTAAAGACAAAATCAAATCCGTTGAAAGCTGGTGGTTTGCTCAAAATCACATGGTTATCGGTGTACCATGGTTCTTACTTGAACTGAAACATTTGGCTACTCCAGAAGTAATGGCTTTTGGTAAAGAGATTAAAATCCATTATGTTTTCTCAAATCATTGCTAGGGACTAGCAATATCTCAGTGTGGGGGATTGATGAGTGTGTAAATACTCATCATTTTTGTACAAAATAAACTGCAAAATCATCTGAAAACAATCAGAAACACATCAAAATGATCAAAATATCACAAATCAGTGTTTTATGTGTTTCAAATGCAAAATTATCAAAATCAGATGAAAAACGTATCAAGTTTGCAAAATTGGCAGTTTTAGTCCCCCAAGTTTCATAAATTGTCAAAAATAGTCCCTGAGCCATAATTTCAAAAGCAAAAGTCACCAAAGGTCCTTTTAAAATCAAAAGTTGTCAAAATAAGTCCTTTGGTGAAAAATATACAAAGTTTGAGAAATTTACAAAATTGGTCCTTCAAGTTTCAAATTTGGCAAAAAATGGCCCCTGGAAATTGGAGAATGGCAGGTTTGGTCCTTGTACTTTGTGAGATTGTCAGTTTTAGTCCTTGGAGCAACTTTTCAGAATTGGCAGCCTAAGTCCTTGCATTTTCAGAAATTACAACAAAGGTCCTTGTGTTATTAACCTTTTAACTCCCATTTGGACCCTATCAAACCCAAGTGACCCCTGCCTTAATCCCTTGGACCCCCTGTCAATTTGCAATTTGGACCCCCTTTGATATATGCCTGGTCAGTCAACCCAACTGGTCAAACCAGTCAAATATTCCAACCCCGCCATCACCCCTTTCCCCGTTTTCCCTCCCCATGTCTGCAAACCACTCCACCAACACACCAACCCAGCCTCCTTCTCACCTCACCATGTCCCCTACACCTTAGCTAACATCCAAGGTTCAATTAATGCTCCCCTAACACCTCACTCAACCCCCAATTGGCAGAAAACCAAATTGGCGCCAAAAGTCCATTTAAACGGTTGAGATGATTTTTGAGCCATCCAATGGCTAGGGTTGGTGGGATTTCATCAGAAGAGAGAGGCAAAGGAGTTTGGATATAAAAGAAAGAAAAAGGGAAGCAAGAGAGAGTCTTCTAGTTTTTATTTTCTTTCTTATGTCGTTTTTTATGTCAAGTTGTTAATTCAGTGTTAAACTTGTATTATTTTGTTAAATTGTATTAAACTTAAGTGTTCAAGTGTATTTCAATTAATCTCAAGCATCAAAATCAGTTTGTGATCACAATTCATCATTTATGTCTACTGTTGAAAGTTTCTATGTCAAAGTCTTATTTACAAGCTTTCATTAGCTGAATTTTAAGCTCAAACAGGTTCATGTGAGACTATTACAACTTTTGATAAGCTCACATTTAAAGTTTTAGCAATTTTGAATCTTAGTCAACAAAAGTCAAACAGGGTAAAAAATGGGAATGCAGAATGGAATGGGTTGATGCAGACATGGATGTGGGTTGCTTTATATTCATTTGGGTTGATAATTAGGTTAGTGGTACTTGGTTCACAGTTGCAAGCCATAGTGGCTAATGGACCACTTGTAAGTTAATTCCAAGTTCATAGCATAATCTGTTTTGTTGGTTTATAATAAGGTTTACCTATTCAAAAAGTAGTAATTAGGGTACATTAACTTAGTTTGATCATAAATCATAGTTGGTTCAGTTGTTATCTCATTTAATTTTCAAAACAGTGGCATTAAGAGGTGTTTGGAATTGTTGATTTAATTGTGTTCAGGACTTGTTCAGTGTATAACTTTTGTTTGTTCAAGTTTGTTTAGTCATTATAGACTCATATATGTCTTACTTGTGTGCCTGCAATCCAAGAAAGTCAAAATCTATACCAATTGCATCCAACAGGTTCACTATTGGATTTTTAAAGAGCAAATCACTTATTTTGTGTTTAAAAGTCATAAACAAAGCTTTTGTTAACTTCCTTTCATCAATATACACCTAGATCAGTCATAAAAATTGGATCAAACTTCATCAAAGTCAAACTGTCCATCTGTTCAAAAAGTCAAAACTTGTCAAAATTTGGATTTGTGCAGAACTTGCAGCTGATCCACAGGATTAATTAAAGCTTTTTAGGTTTTGGTTTTTGGTCTACAAGTAGTCTACTAGGAGGTTTATAAGACCTCACATCTGGTTTTAGCTTTTGCTTTCTCAATAAGCTTCTGCATAAGCTCAAAGTGAGGACCTGGTGCCCTGCTCACAAGGGTCCCTATAACTGAGTTTTTTCTCAGTTTTATCCAAGCTTGCATAGGACTTATAACTGCTTCTCATAGTCTAGTTTTTGGAGTATATGATCTCAACCAGGTCTAGAATAAGTTTCAATTTGTAGTTTCCAGCTTTAGCTTAATTTGTACCCTGTGCTTGTGCTTAAAGTAGACACATAGAAACTGGTTTAGTTTAAACTCATAAACATCAAATCTGTGATATTGTGCTATTCAGTGGTTGTAGTTTGTTGATTTAAGTTTCATTTGGTTAATTTTAGTACTCCATAGTTTCTGTTTTCAGTTGGTAGCTTAATTTGCTCAATTGCTTATCAAGTGCTTATTTCAATAAGCACTTGATTCATCAGTTTCATTTTCTTCCACATAGCCTACTGTTTTTCCATTTTTCCTAGCTTCTTAACATCATTTTAGAGTTTTCCTGAAATTTTTAGATTTTTCTTAGCTGTTTTACTATTTTTCTTGATTTTAATTAGTTTTTAGCACTTTTTAAATAGCTTTTAATACAAAAAATTCAGAAAAGGTTCAAAAAAATAAGTTTTCATTTTTCTTAGGCTTAGATAAATATAAAAAGTAAAAAAAGTAATTTTCCATATTTTTCATAGTTCATTTGGTAATTTTTAGTGATTTAATTAGTTTTTAATAGTTTAAAATTCCTAGAAAATAGAAAAATAGTCAAAAAAATACAAAAATAGTTTTGAAAATTCTATTTTGATATTTTAGGTTTTTCCAAGTCTTAATCTTATTTTTCTAGCTCATTTTCCTATTTTCTTGTATTTTAGGTAATTATTTAATAGTTAAAAATAGTTTTTAATTAGATAATTAGTCTTAAAAATAATTTTCTTTTTCTAAATATTTTCTTTTATCATTAGGATTGTAAAAATGTATTTTTCACATTTTTAGGGTTAATATTAATTTAGTTTCATTTTTTATTTTGTACGTAACGTAGTTTTTAATTTAAACGTACGTTTTAGGTTTTAAACGTTCATCACTTTAAATATAGTGATAGCGTTTATTTAATAGATTTTATCTTTTTAATTTCTTTTTAATTTGCATTTAAGTCTTTGTATTTGTGTGATATCTCTGTAGTTATAATAATCTCAAATTCCCTTTTTCGTTCAAATTCCTCGATCACTATACGTTGATTGATCCATTGCATAGCTCGCTGGGACATAACGACCCGGGGAGACCCTATACTCCTCAGATCCTCATTGATTTCGTGCTTAGGCAGTTTTAAGTCTGTTACGGCTGACTTGACGGTTTTGCACGCATCAATTGTGAACTGCTAATATTGGACTTTGATATTGATTGACCTCTATATTTTACACTTTGACCTGTCAGTTGATACCCGAGCCATTAACTAGGCATGGGGGTTCCATGTCCGTGTCATTGATGCACCAATGGCATGACTTTAGTGTGGTTGAGTGATGTTCCACACCGTCCCCATTTTGTATTGATTATGCGCGCTTAAGATATATTGTATGGCCACTATTGTTTTGCAGGGGGCGTATGGATGCATCCTAGATTTGTATTGTATTGTATTGATATTGATATATTGTTTTGGTGATGTGGTGCGTGTGTGCAATACACCCCCTCACATTTTGGGAGCTGATCACTCCATTGGCTACTTGAGGACTCCCCTCATATTGGTTTGGTATTCCGAGGTCACCCCTCCGAATACAATGGTTACTACAGGATACTATGATATATGATTTGATTTGGTTTGTTTTGTTTGCTCGTGGTGGAAAACTGACCTTCCTTTCTTTTGTTTCATTTACCTACTCTATATTGCTTCATATCCTTCTTATCTTATTTATCTAGCCTTTGGTTCCATTATTGCTTTTGTATTGCTATATCTGTTCACTGGGCTTTTTAAGCTCAGCCGCATTTCTTTTCCTGCGGCAGGTTATTAAGCTAGGAGCTGGGGCTTTTCTTGGGATTGAGAGTAGGATGCTATTGAGGACTTGCCTTAGTTATCTTAGACTTTGATATCCATTCTTATTTGTTTTGGAGACTTAGACTTTGTATCGTTTCATTTCCTTTGGACATCTTTTGGAACTTTTATACTGTTCAAGTCGTGTTGACTTGTTACTCTTTTGATTATTATTATAAGACTTCCGCTTGCATGGTTTATGTGTATTGTTCTGATTTGACTCCATAAATGTGATACTTCTACCCTTATCGGGTTGGGGTGTTACAATTATGGTATCAGAGCCCAGGTTTATGACTTGTAGTCAGGACCTGTGACATATGAACCCTAAGCGTTAACCCGTAGAGCTTAAGATTTGATTGGTGAGGTTTGGGTAGATTCTAGGTTCATTATCGTCATTTCCGTTCATGATATTCATCCTATTTCTTAACTTTTGCTAATCGTTTAATGAACTATTCAGATGGTCCAAACTCGAAGGAACGGTGACGACAACGGGGATGGACATCCTAACTTCGAAGCTTTGATTGCACGCGCTCTAGCCACTGCTATGCCCGAGATAGTGGCTACCATCACTAATAACGTTCGGAATGGTGCTAGCTCTTCTGGTGGGGATAATGGTGGGGGTGCTAACCCACCTACACCCATTCATGTATGGATCGAGTGCTTTAACAAACTTAAGCCACTTCCTTTTCGCTCGGCAACTTCATCTAACGATGCGGAGGACTGGATTACGCACATGGAAAAGCTTTTCAATGTGCTGGGTTGTGGTGATGAGGTGAAAACCCGGCTTGCTACTTTCAAATTCGAGGGTGATGCCCTAAACTGGTGGAAGGCCTATATCTTGTCCAAAGAAGAGAACTTCATTGATACTTGTGCTTGGAATACCTTCAGGGACATCTTCTACAAATAGTATTTCCCTGAGTCAGAACAGCAGCGATACGAAAGGGAGTATGAGGCCATTCATTAGCTGGAGAAGGAAAATTCTCACGAGTACATGCAGCGATTTATGAGGATGGCTGGGTTTGTGGGTACTGCAGTTGCTGGAGATGCTCGTCGTCAGGCTCGTAAGTTCAAATGGGGGTTAAAGAAGTGGGTGTTGGATAGGGTGATTAATACTGAGTATGCAGAGGTGGCTGCAGTTGCGGATGATGCCCGCAACATAGAGTTATTGCATGAGGAACAGGGTTACAATAAGAGGAACAGAGATGGGGATCGTATTCATTCTCGGGGTCGACAGGACCATACTCAGGATTCCAGGGGTCGTCAGGACCACAGTTCCGATCAGAGGGGTCGCCAGGATCAGGTACAGGGAGTTAGAGGTCGGTACGACCGTGGCTATGACTCTAGACAGCAGGGAAATCAGAGGAGATTTGATAGGTCGGGTGATGATCGTCGGGGACAGAGTGGCAGTTTTCAGAAACAGCATCGGGATCAGTCATCTCGCAGCACTTATCATGATCGTTCAGCGACATCTTCTTCTCAGAGGAGGACTTCTGAGGTGCTACCTCCTCCTCCAAAGTGTGTTACGTGTGGTAAGGCGCACCCAGGTGTCTGCCGTAGGATTACCGGAGGTTGTTATCATTGTGGGGAGACAGATCATAGGGTGAAGGACTGTCCCAAGCAGGCATCGGTTACTCCATCAAACTACATCAAACCACCTCCCACCACTGGACGAGTGTATTCCGTTACTCGAGATCAGGCAGACAAGGCGTCAGGTACTATTACTGGCACTATTTATTTTGGTGATTCCACTGCTTTTGTTTTGTTTGATACTGGCGCGACACATTCTATCGTATCGAAAAACTTTGCTAAGAAACTCAAATTATCTCCAACACCACTAATGAATCATTTATCTATATCAACCCCTATGAAAAATCATGTACTTATTAACCATGAATATGTGAACTGTCCTCTGCGTTTCGATGATGGTATTCGTTCGGCTAATCTTCTTCCTCTGGATATGTCTGATTTTGATATTATATTGGGTATGGACTGGTTGGCCTTGCATAAGGCTACTATTGATTGTCATGCTCGTAATGTTATCTTCGGTAATGTTCATCATCCTGATTTCATATACCATGGTGCTCAACCACTCAAGTCGGTTAAGATCATCTCGGCTATGAAAGCCCGCACTCTCATTTCTCATGGTTGCCTTGGTTTTCTGGCATCCATCAAAGATACTTCTTTGGAAGTTCCGACTATTGAAAGTCTTTCTGTTGTGCGCGAATTCGCTGACGTTTTCCCTAATGAACTTCCTGGCATTCCTCCGGCTAGGGAAGTTGAATTTGGCATTGATTTGATTCCTGGTGCTGAACCTATATCTAAAGCTCCTTATCGTATGGCGCCGATTGAATTGAAAGAGTTGAAAGAACAGTTGCAAGAACTTTTGGAGAACGGCTTTATTAGACCCAGTGTTTCACCTTGGGGTGCACCTGTATTATTTGTTAAGAAGAAGGATGGGAGTATGAGATTGTGTATTGACTACCGCGAGCTGAACCGTATCACTATCCGTAACCGTTATCCTCTTCCTCGCATCGACGACTTGTTTGACCAATTGCAGGGCGCCAAATTCTTCTCTAAGATCGATCTGAGGTCCGGTTATCATCAATTACGTGTGAAGGAGCAAGATGTTCCTAAGACCGCGTTTCGTACTCGGTATGGCCATTATGAGTTTCTGGTTATGCCATTTGGTTTGACTAATGCGCCTGCCGTCTTTATGGATCTTATGAATCGTGTTTTCCACGAGTATCTCGATAAATTTGTAATCGTCTTCATCGATGACATCCTTGTGTATTCTAGGAGTGAGGCCGAGCACGAGCAGCATCTTCGTATTGTATTGGAGATTCTTCGACAGCAGAAGTTGTATGCAAAATTTTCTAAGTGTGAATTCTGGCTGAGCCAAGTTGCTTTCCTTGGTCACGTTGTGTCTGCTAATGGTATCAAGATGGACACATCTAAAGTAGAGGCTATCACAAAATGGCCGAGACCTACTACTGTGACGGAGATTAGGAGTTTTCTGGGGCTTGCTGGTTATTACCGTCGTTTTGTTGAGGGTTTCTCTAAATTGGCGTTACCTTTGACGCAATTGATGAGGAAAGGAGAAAAGTTTGAATGGACGGAGGAGCGTGAACAGAGTTTTGAGGAATTGAAACAGAGGTTGGTTACTGCGCCTGTTTTCACACTTCCATCGGGTTCCGGAGGTTTTCAGATTTATAGTGACGCGTCGAAGAAAGGTTTGGGTTGTTTATTGATGCAGCACGGTAAGGTGATTGCCTATGCTTCGAGGCAATTGAAATCGTATGAGGAGAATTATCCTACGCATGATTTGGAGTTGGCTGCAGTTGTTTTTGCCTTAAAGATTTAGAGGCATTACTTGTACGGCGAGTCGTGTGATATCTTTACTGATCAAAAAAGTTTAAAGTATATATTCACACAAAAGGAGCTCAATATGAGACAGCGGAGATGGCTAGAGCTTCTTAAGGATTATGACACGAACATCCAGTATCATCCGGGAAAGGCTAATGTGGTTGCTGATGCACTAAGCCGAAAGTCGGGTATGATTGCTAGTTTGGAGATTGAACCCAGGGTTCTTCACGACCTTGAGCTTATGGATGTGGAATTTTGTTTCCGGGGTTATGATGGTTATTGGGCTAGTATGAAGGTGGAGTCCAACATCATTTTGCGGATCAAGGAAGCTCAGAAGGATGACGGTGAGCTTTGGTCTATTGTTCAAAACATTGAGGAAGGGAAACAATCGGAGTTTCGGGTTGATAGCTCTGGTGTGGTATGGTTTGGTAACCGGCTTTGTGTTCCTAATGATCCTGATTTACGTGAGACGGTGTTGTCTGAAGCTCACAGTTCGCCATTCACTATTCATCCGGGTTCTACTAAGATGTACAGAGATCTTAAGCAGCATTTCTGGTGGAATGGCATGAAACAGGATGTGGCTTTGTATGTTTCTAAGTGTATGACTTGTCAGCAGGTCAAGATAGATCATCAGCGGGCTAGTGGTCTACTTCAGCCATTGGAGATTCCTACTTGGAAGTGGGAAGAGATTTCTATGGATTTTGTCACCGGTTTGCCTCTCACTCGTAAAAGACATGATGCGATTTGGGTGGTCGTTGATCGGCTAACCAAGTCTGCTCATTTCTTACCCATTCGTATGTCTGATCGCGTTTGTAACTTAGCAGAGATTTTTCAGCGAGAGATTGTTCGACTTCATGGTACCCCCACAGCGATTGTGTCAGATAGAGATCCTCGTTTCACGTCTCGTTTTTGGAAGAGTTTGCATAAGGCTTGGGGGACTCGTCTTAAGTTCAGTACGGCGTTTCATCCTCAGACGGATGGTCAGTCGGAGAGGACCATTCAGACATTGGAAGACATGTTACGGGCGTGTGCTTTAGAGTGGACCGGGAGTTGGGATGAGTATTTATGCTTGGTGGAGTTTGCCTACAACAATAGTTGGCATGCTAGCATCAAGGCTGCACCTTATGAACTGTTATATGGGAGGAAATGTAGAGCACCTATTTGTTGGGACGAAGTAGGTGAGCGTTTGATTGAGGGGCCTGAGATTATTGAGATCACCAATGAGAAGGTGGCAGTTGCTAGGGAGAAGTTGAAGGAGGCTCGTACGCGGCAAAAGAGTTATGCAGATAAACATCGTCGTGATTTGGAGTTTCAGGTTGGTGATCGGGTATTTCTGAAAGTTTCGCCTTTTCGGGGTGTTAAACATTTTGGAATTAAAGGGAAACTCAGTCCTCGTTTTATTGGGCCGTTTGAGATTCTCGAGCGCATCGGAGAGGTTTCTTATCGTTTGGCTCTTCCGCCGCAGTTATCGCATGTGCACAACGTTTTTCATGTATCTCTTTTGAGGGGATACAACTACCATCCTTTGCATGTAGCCTCATATCCGTTTGATCAGATTCAGCCTGATATGTCTCTTTCGGAGGAACCCGAAGCTATTTTGGATCGGCAAGATCGAGTCATGAGAAACAAAGTAATTCCGTTTGTTAAGATTCTTTGGAAGAATCACCCAGAGCGTGAAGCTACCTGGGAGACCGAGGAATCTATGCGAGCTAGTTATCCACATTTCTTTTCATCATCGGGTATGTCTTCGTTTATTGCTTCGTTTCCTTTTCAATTTTCGAGGACGAAAATTTTCTTTTTAGAGGGGAAGAGTTGTAAAACCCTAAAATCTCAAATCGCGTAAAATGACAATTTTGCCCTCCAACTTAAAATTTTACCAACTCGGGAAACACGTCAACATCATTCAACAAGTTATATAATTAATAAAATATACACATTATGAAAATAATTAACTTATGTTATAGATTAAAAGAACATAAACAATTATACCTTAAGTATCAAATAAACATGTCAAATGGTACACAATTAACCTAGTCTTGAAAGAGGACTATATACATGATTGGTAGATAAGATGGAAAGTTTATGAAATGGTCTTTGAAACCCCTTGATGGCCGGCCTAGTATTCCTCCCCATTTAATCACCATATCAAATCTCATTAATCACATTTATCTCCTCATTTCATTTCAAAAACCACTCATTGAAAACCCTAGCTCTATTTCTTAAACAAAAGTGGCGGCACCCTTGATTTTATCCCATTCCATTCGAAAATCATTCAAACAAAGGTGTTCCTAGGAGGCTCGTGATCGTGGGTAATCGATTGGTGGACGTGGTGATTTTGTTTGGGTCGATTTGAAGCTTGGACGTGGGTACATACATTGTGGCCGTCGGATTGGTATAACCAAGAGGAGGCTTGGTTTGATTTTTGTGGTTTGATCCTTGTTTTCTTGTCTCGTACACGCTACAAGGGTAACGTATCGTCATCTTGAATCTCTTCCTCTTTGTTTCCTTTGATCAATTCGTGGCACTTATGTGTTTTCTAGGGCTTGTAATATAAAATGGATATCACATAAAATCATAAGTATATGTTGTCACATGAAATGATAAAACATGAATACATAAAACCTAATCTCTATAATTCGAATAAGGTATGTGATGAATATGAATACAAAACTGATTTGGGTCTCTCTATATGTCGACTTATATATTTTGTTTAAAGGATTAATGAGTTTATGATTATATGATTACGTATATGATAATTGGAATTGATAACGAATGATTTACGAGGGTGTTTTGATCTTCATATGGGGCGTATAAAATTGATTTGGGGAAGGGTGTCTCGAATTGAAATGGTATCATCATAAGGAGTCTTGTAATCTTGTATTAATCGAAACCTGCTAATTATGGAAAGTTACTAAAAATAGAAACATGCCTAAAATAGAAACCTGCCTAAAATAGAAAGTTTCCTAAAATAGAAAGTACTTAAAATGGAAAGATTACTAAAATGGGAAACTTGCTAAAAATGGAAAGCCGTCTTAAACGAGTGTTTCTGATTCTTATAGAACGTTATCTAATTCATATAGGTTCCGGGCGACGTGATTGATCTCCTTTCTTGACTTTACTTTCATTGTTGATTGCTTCGAATAAGGTACAGATATTCTGACCTTTCTCATAAGGTTTCTCATGATCTCTTTGCATCTTTGATCTCTTGCCAATTTGATATTGAACCTTTGCTCTGCTATTGAACTATTGATATTTGAACCCTTAATATTGATTCTTTGCTATCTGAACCTTTGATAATTGAACCATTGATATTGGACTATTGATTTGAATTGTGAACTGCTAATATTGGACTTTGATATTGATTGACCTCTATATTGTACACTTTGACCTGTCAGTTGATACCCGAGCCATTAACTAGGCATAGGGGTTCCATGTCCGTGTCATTGATGCACCAATGGCATGACTTTAGTGTGGTTGAGTGATGTTCCACACCGTCCCCATTTTGTATTGATTATGCGCGCTTCAGATATATTGTATGGCCACTATTGTTTTGCAAGGGGCGTATGGATGCATCCTAGATTTGTATTGTATTGTATTGATATTGATATATTGTTTTGGTGATGTGGTGCGTGTGTGTAATACACCCCCTCACATTTTGGGAGCTGATCACTCCATTGGCTACTTGAGGACTCCCCTCATATTGGTTTGGTATTCCGAGGTCACCCCTCCGAATACAATGGTTACTACAGGATACTATGATATATGATTTGATTTGGTTTGTTTTGTTGGCTCGTGGTGGAAAACTGACCTTCCTTTCTTTTGTTTCATTTACCTACTCTATATTGCTTCATATCCTTCTTATCTTATTTATCTAGCCTTTGGTTCCATTATTGCTTTTGTATTGCTATATCTGTTCACTGGGCTTTTTAAGCTCAGCCGCATTTCTTTTCCTGCGGCAGGTTATTAAGCTAGGAGTTGGGGCTTTTCTTGGGATTGAGAGTAGGATGCTATTGAGGACTTGCCTTAGTTATCTTAGACTTTGATATCCATTCTTATTTGTTTTGGAGACTTAGACTTTGTATCGTTTCATTTCCTTTGGACATCTTTTGGAACTTTTGTACTGTTCAATTCGTGTTGACTTGTTACTCTTTTGATTATTATTATAAGACTTCCGCTTGCATGGTTTATGTGTATTGTTTTGATTTGACTCCATAAATGTGATACTTCTACCCTTATCGGGTTGGGGTGTTACAATTATGGTATCAGAGCCCAGGTTTACGACTTGTAGTCAGGACCTGTGACATATGAACCCTAAGCGTTAACCCGTAGAGCTTAAGATTTGATTGGTGAGGTTTGGGTAGATTCTAGGTTCATTATCGTCATTTCCGTTCATGATCTTCATCCTATTTCCTAACTTTTGCTAATCGTTTAATGAACTCTTCAGATGGTCCAAACTCGAAGGAACGGTGACGACAACGGGGATGGACATCCTAACTTCGAAGCTTTGATTGCACGCGCTCTAGCCACTGCTATGCCCGAGATAGTGGCTACCATCAGTAATAACGTTCGGAATGGTGCTAGCTCTTCTGGTGGGGATAATGGTGGGGGTGCTAACCCACCTACACCCATTCATGTACGGATCGAGCGCTTTAACAAACTTAAGCCACTTCCTTTTCGCTCGGCAGCTTCATCTAACGATGCGGAGGACTGGATTACGCACATGGAAAAGCTTTTCAATGTGCTGGGTTGTGGTGATGAGGTGAAAACCCGGCTTGCTACTTTCAAATTCGAGGGTGATGCCCTAAACTGGTGGAAGGCCTATATCTTGTCCAAAGAAGAGAACTTCATTGATACTTGTGCTTGGAATACCTTCAGGGACATCTTCTACAAATAGTATTTCCCTGAGTCCGAACAGCAGCGATACGAAAGGGAGTATGAGGCCATTCATCAGCTAGAGAAGGAAAATTCTCACGAGTACATGCAGCGATTTATGAGGATGGTTGGGTTTGTGGGTACTGCTGTTGCTGGAGATGCTCGTCGTCAGGCTCGTAAGTTCAAATGGGGGTTAAAGAAGTGGGTGTTGGATAGGGTGATTAATACTGAGTATGCAGAGGTGGCTGCAGTTGCGGATGCTGCCCGCAACATAGAGTTATTGCATGAGGAACAGGGTTAAAATAAGAGGAACAGAGATGGGGATCGTATTCATTCTCGAGGTCGACAGGACCATACTCAGGATTCCAGGGGTCGTCAGGACCACAGTTCCGATCAGAGGGGTCGCCAGGATCAGGTACAGGGAGTTAGAGGTCGGTACGACCGTGGCTATGACTCTAGACAGCAGGGAAATCAGAGGAGATTTGATAGGTCGGGTGATGATCGTCGGGGACAGAGTGGCAGTTTTCAGAAACAGCATCGGGATCAGTCATCTCGCATCACTTATCATGATCGTTCAGCGACATCTTCTTCTCAGAGGAGGACTTCTGAGGTGCTACCTCCTCCTCCAAAGTGTGTTACGTGTGGTAAGGCGCACCCAGGTGTCTGCCATAGGATTACCGGAGGTTGTTATCATTGTGGGGAGACAGATCATAGGGTGAAGGACTGTCCCAAGCAGGCATCGGTTACTCCATCAAACTACATCAAACCACCTCCCACCACTGGACGAGTGTATTCCGTTACTCGAGATCAGGCAGACAAGGCGTCAGGTACTATTACTGGCACTATTTATTTTGGTGATTCCACTGCTTTTGTTTTATTTGATACTGGCGCGACACATTCTATCGTATCGAAAAACTTTGCTAAGAAACTCAAATTATCTCCAACACCACTAATGAATCACTTATCTATATCAACCCCTTTGAAAAATCATGTACTTATTAACCATGAATATGTGAACTGTCCTCTGCGTTTCGATGATGGTATTCGTTCGGCTAATCTTCTTCCTCTGGATATGTCTGATTTTGATATTATATTGGGTATGGACTGGTTGGCCTTGCATAAGGCTACTATTGATTGTCATGCTCGTAATGTTATCTTCGGTAATGTTCATCATCCTGATTTCGTATACCATGGTGCTCAACCACTCAAGTCGGTTAAGATCATCTCGGCTATGAAAGCCCGCACTCTCATTTCTCATGGTTGCCTTGGTTTTCTGGCATCCATCAAAGATACTTCTTTGAAAGTTCCGACTATTGAAAGTCTTTATGTTGTGCGCGAATTCGCTGACGTTTTCCCTAATGAACTTCCTGGCATTCCTCCGGCTAGGGAAGTTGAATTTGGCATTGATTTGATTCCTGGTGCTGAACCTATATCTAAAGCTCCTTATCGTATGGCGCCGATTGAATTGAAAGAGTTGAAAGAACAGTTGCAAGAACTTTTGGAGAACGGCTTTATTAGACCCAGTGTTTCACCTTGGCGTGCACCTGTATTATTTGTTAAGAAGAAGGATGGGAGTATGAGATTGTGTATTGACTACCGCGAGCTGAACCGTATCACTATCCGTAACCGTTATCCTCTTCCTCGCATCGACGACTTGTTTGACCAATTGCAGGGCGCCAAATTCTTCTCTAAGATCGATATGAGGTCCGGTTATCATCAATTACGTGTGAAGGAGCAAGATGTTCCTAAGACCGCGTTTCGTACTCGGTATGGCCATTATGAGTTTCTGGTTATGCCATTTGGTTTGACTAATGCGCCTGCCGTCTTTATGGATCTTATGAATCGTGTTTTCCACGAGTATCTCGATAAATTTGTAATCGTCTTCATCGATGACATCCTTGTGTATTCTAGGAGTGAGGCCGAGCACGAGCAGCATCTTCGTATTGTATTGGAGATTCTTCGACAGCAGAAGTTGTATGCAAAATTTTCTAAGTGTGAATTCTGGCTGAGCCAAGTTGCTTTCCTTGGTCACGTTGTGTCTGCTAATGGTATCAAGATGGACACATCTAAAGTAGAGGCTATCACAAAATGGCCGAGACCTACTACTGTGACGGAGATTAGGAGTTTTCTGGGGCTTGCTGGTTATTACCGTCGTTTTGTTGAGGGTTTCTCTAAATTGGCGTTACCTTTGACACAATTGATGAGGAAAGGAGAAAAGTTTGAATGGACGGAGGAGCGTGAACAGAGTTTTGAGGAATTGAAATGGAGGTTGGTTACTGCGCCTGTTTTGACACTTCCATCGGGTTCCGGAGGTTTTCAGATTTATAGTGACGCGTCGAAGAAAGGTTTGGGTTGTGTATTGATGCAGCACGGCAAGGTGATTGCCTATGCTTCGAGGCAATTGAAATCGTATGAGGAGAATTATCCTACGCATGATTTGGAGTTGGCTGCAGTTGTTTTTGCCTTAAAGATTTGGAGGCATTACTTGTACGGCGAGTCGTGTGATATCTTTACTGATCACAATAGTTTAAAGTATATATTCACACAAAAGGAGCTCAATATGAGACAGCGGAGATGGCTAGAGCTTCTTAAGGATTATGACACGAACATCCAGTATCATCCGGGAAAGGCTAATGTGGTTGCTGATGCACTAAGCCGAAAGTCGGGTATGATTGCTAGTTTGGAGATTGAACCCAGGGTTCTTCACGACCTTGAGCTTATGGATGTGGAATTTTGTTTCCGGGGTTATGATGGTTATTGGGCTAGTATGAAGGTGGAGTCCAACATCATTTTGCGGATCAAGGAAGCTCAGAAGGATGACGGTGAGCTTTGGTCTATTGTTCAGAACATTGAGGAAGGGAAACAATCGGAGTTTCGGGTTGATAGCTCTGGTGTGGTATGGTTTGGTGACCGGCTTTGTGTTCCTAATGATCCTGATTTACGTGAGACGGTGTTGTCTGAAGCTCACAGTTCACCATTCACTATTCATCCGGGTTCTACTAAGATGTACCGAGATCTTAAGCAGCATTTCTGGTGGAATGGCATGAAACAGGATGTGGCTTTGTATGTTTCTAAGTGTATGACTTGTCAGCAGGTCAAGATAGAGCATCAGCGGGCTAGTGGTCTACTTCAGCCATTGGAGATTCCTACTTGGAAGTGGGAAGAGATTTCTATGGATTTTGTCACCGGTTTGCCTCTCACTCGTAAAAGACATGATGCGATTTGGGTGGTCGTTGATCGGCTAACCAAGTCTGCTCATTTCTTACCCGTTCGTATGTCTGATCGCGTTTGTAACTTAGCAGAGATTTTTCAGCGAGAGATTGTTCGACTTCATGGTACCCCCACAGCGATTGTGTCAGATAGAGATCCTCGTTTCACGTCTCGTTTTTGGAAGAGTTTGCATAAGGCTTGGGGCACTCGTCTTAAGTTCAGTACGGCGTTTCATCCTCAGACGGATGGTCAGTCGGAGAGGACCATTCAGACATTGGAAGACATGTTACGGGCGTGTGCTTTAGAGTGGACCGGGAGTTGGGATGAGTATTTATGCTTGGTGGAGTTTGCCTACAACAATAGTTGGCATGCTAGCATCAAGGCTGCACCTTATGAACTGTTATATGGGAGGAAATGTAGAGCACCTATTTGTTGGGATGAAGTAGGTGAGCGTTTAATTGAGGGGCCTGAGATTATTGAGATCACCAATGAGAAGGTGGCAGTTGCTAGGGAGAAGTTGAAGGAGGCTCGTACGCGGCAAAAGAGTTATGCAGATAAATATCGTCGTGATTTGGAGTTTCAGGTTGGTGATCGGGTATTTCTGAAAGTTTCGCCTTTTCGGGGTGTTAAACGTTTTGGAATTAAAGGGAAACTCAGTCCTCGCTTTATTGGGCCGTTTGAGATTCTCGAGCGCATCGGAGAGGTTTCTTATCGTTTGGCTCTTCCGCCGCAGTTATCGCATGTGCACAACATTTTTCATGTATCTCTTTTGAGGGGATACAACTACCATCCTTTGCATGTAGCCTCATATCCGTTTGATCAGATTCACCCTGATATGTCTCTTTCGGAGGAACCCGAAGCTATTTTGGATCGGCCAGATCGAGTCATGAGAAACAAAGTAATTCCGTTTGTTAAGATTCTTTGGAAGAATCACCCAGAGCGTGAAGCTACCTGGGAGACCGAGGAATCTATGCGAGCTAGTTATCCACATTTCTTTTCATCATCGGGTATGTCTTCGTTTATTGCTTCATTTCCTTTTCAATTTTCGAGGACGGAAATTTTCTTTTTAGAGGGGAAGAGTTGTAAAACCCTAAAATCTCAAATCGCGTAAAATGACAATTTTGCCCTCCAACTTAAAATTTTACCAACTCGGGAAACACGTCAACATCATTCAACAAGTTATATCATTAATAAAATATACACATTATGAAAATAATTAACTTATGTTATAGATTAAAAGAACATAAACAATTATACCTTAAGTATCAAATAAACATGTCAAATGGTACACAATTAACCTAGTCTTGAAAGAGGACTATATACATGATTGGTAGATAAGATGGAAAGTTTATGAAATGGTCTTTGAAACCCCTTGATGGCCGGCCTAGTATTCCTCCCCATTTAATCACCATATCAAATCTCATTAATCACATTTATCTCCTCATTTCATTTCAAAAACCACTCATTGAAAACCCTAGCTCTATTTCTTAAACAAAAGTGGCGGCACCCTTGATTTTATCCCATTCCATTCGAAAATCATTCAAACAAAGGTGTTCCTAGGAGGCTCGTGATCGTGGGTAATCGATTGGTGGACGTGGTGATTTTGTTTGGGTCGAATTGAAGCTTGGACGTGGGTACATACATTGTGGCCGTGGGATTGGTATAACCAAGAGGAGGCTTGGTTTGATTTTTGTGGTTTGATCCTTGTTTTCTTGTCTCGTACACGCTACAAGGGTAACGTATCGTCATCTTGAATCTCTTCCTCTTTGTTTCCTTTGATCAATTCGTGGCACTTATGTGTTTTCTAGGGCTTGTAATATAAAATGGATATCACATAAAATCATAAGTATATGTTGTCACATGAAATGATAAAACATGAATACATAAAACCTAATCTCTATAATTCGAATAAGGTATGTGATGAATATGAATACAAAACTGATTTGGGTCTCTCTATATGTCGACTTATATATTTTGTTTAAAGGATTAATGAGTTTATGATTATATGATTACGTATATGATAATTGGAATTGATAACGAATGATTTACGTGGGTGTTTTGATCTTCATATGGGGCGTATAAAATTGATTTGGGGAAGGGTGTCTCGAATTGAAATGGTATCATCATAAGGAGTCTTGTAATCTTGTATTAATCGAGCTTAAATGGTTTAGAACGGATATGTTAACTATAACCTAAAAACTAGGGTTTGTAATTACATAATTAAATAAAGTAAAGGGGTTGTTTTGTAAATTATGAAACTTGATGGATTAACTTGTTAATATACTAACTAAATGGATTAAGTAAGTAAAATGAGTAAACTTACTATATTTACACTTTTAACCCTATACTTTGCATTATTGACATTTTAAACCCTAAACTTTTGTAACTTGTCATAAATGATCCTAAAAGCATTATAATACTCATTTTCATTAATTAACTTGAGATAAGTAACTAAACCTGCTAAATATGGAAACCTGCTAAATATGGAAACCTGCTAATTATGGAAACCTGCTAATTATGGAAAGTTACTAAAAATAGAAACCTGCCTAAAATAGAAACCTGCCTAAAATAGAAAGTTTCCTAAAATAGAAAGTACTTAAAATGGAAAGATTACTAAAATGGGAAACTTGCTAAAAATGGAAAGCCGTCTTAAACGAGTGTTTCTGATTCTTATAGAACGTTATCTAATTCATATAGGTTCCGGGCGACGTGATTGATCTCCTTTCTTGACTTTACTTTCATTGTTGATTGCTTCGAATAAGGTACAGATATTCTGACCTTTCTCATAAGGTTTCTCATGATCTCTTTGCATCTTTGATCTCTTGCCAATTTGATATTGAACCTTTGCTCTGCTATTGAACTATTGATATTTGAACCCTTGATATTGATTCTTTGCTATCTGAACCTTTGATAATTCAACCATTGATATTGGACTATTGATTTGAATTGTTGATGAGTGTGTAAATACTCATCATTTTTGTACAAAATAAACTGCAAAATCATCTGAAAACAATCAGAAACACATCAAAATGATCAAAATATCACAAATCAGTGTTTTATGTGTTTCAAATGCAAAATTATCAAAATCAGATGAAAAACGTATCAAGTTTGCAAAATTGGCAGTTTTAGTCCCCCAAGTTTCATAAATTGTCAAAAATAGTCCCTGAGCCATAATTTCAAAAGCAAAAGTCACCAAAGGTCCTTTTAAAATCAAAAGTTGTCAAAATAAGTCCTTTGGTGAAAAATATACAAAGTTTGAGAAATTTACAAAATTGGTCCTTCAAGTTTCAAATTTGGCAAAAAATGGCCCCTGGAAATTGGAGAATGGCAAGTTTGGTCCTTGTACTTTGTGAGATTGTCAGTTTTAGTCCTTGGAGCAACTTTTCAGAATTGGCAGCCTAAGTCCTTGCATTTTCAGAAATTACAACAAAGGTCCTTGTGTTATTAACCTTTTAACTCCCATTTGGACCCTATCAAACCCAAGTGACCCCTGCCTTAATCCCTTGGACCCCCTGTCAATTTGCAATTTGGACCCCCTTTGATATATGCCTGGTCAGTCAACCCAACTGGTCAAACCAGTCAAATATTCCAACCCCGCCATCACCCCTTTCCCCGTTTTCCCTCCCCATGTCTGCAAACCACTCCACCAACACACCAACCCAGCCTCCTTCTCACCTCACCATGTCCCCTCCACCTTAGCTAACATCCAAGGTTCAATTAATGCTCCCCTAACACCTCACTCAACCCCCAATTGGCAGAAAACCAAATTGGCGCCAAAAGTCCATTTAAACGGTTGAGATGATTTTTGAGCCATCCAATGGCTAGGGTTGGTGGGATTTCATCAGAAGAGAGAGGCAAAGGAGTTTGGATATAAAAGAAAGAAAAAGGGAAGCAAGAGAGAGTCTTCTAGTTTTTATTTTCTTTCTTATGTCGTTTTTTATGTCAAGATATATTGTATGGCCACTATTGTTTTGCAGGGGGCGTATGGATGCATCCTAGATTTGTATTGTATTGTATTGATATTGATATATTGTTTTGGTGATGTGGTGCGTGTGTGCAATACACCCCCTCACATTTTGGGAGCTGATCACTCCATTGGCTACTTGAGGACTCCCCTCATATTGGTTTGGTATTCCGAGGTCACCCCTCCGAATACAATGGTTACTACAGGATACTATGATATATGATTTGATTTGGTTTGTTTTGTTGGCTCGTGGTGGAAAACTGACCTTCCTTTCTTTTGTTTCATTTACCTACTCTATATTGCTTCATATCCTTCTTATCTTATTTATCTAGCCTTTGGTTCCATTATTGCTTTTGTATTGCTATATCTGTTCACTGGGCTTTTTAAGCTCAGCCGCATTTCTTTTCCTGCGGCAGGTTATTAAGCTAGGAGCTGGGGCTTTTCTTGGGATTGAGAGTAGGATGCTATTGAGGACTTGCCTTAGTTATCTTAGACTTTGATATCCATTGTTATTTGTTTTGGAGACTTAGACTTTGTATCGTTTCATTTCCTTTGGACATCTTTTGGAACTTTTGTACTGTTCAAGTCGTGTTGACTTGTTACTCTTTTGATTATTATTATAAGACTTCCGCTTGCATGGTTTATGTGTATTGTTCTGATTTGACTCCATAAATGTGATACTTCTACCCTTATCGGGTTTGGGTGTTACACAAGTTCACCTTTTTCCTAGTTTAAGTCTAATGACCTTGCAACCCCTTGCGATAATTACTAGTGCAGTGATGCCAAAACTCATGCGATTTAGAGTTGGAATGCTCAAATTTGTTTTCACCATAGACCCATTTTAATGTTAACGTTTGTGAAACACAGGAGTACTGTTTATCATTCATGGCTTTATTTGACTAGGTAGTTGATCAATTGCAAAGTGATAAAGTTTAAAAAGTGTGAAAAGCCACTCCATGTAACATGTTTTCCCCCACTTATTTTATTCAAAAAATTCGTCCAATGATAAAATCGTAATTTTACTTGTTTTAAAATTTTCCATCTTAAATTTCAACGCCCATATATCTTAAACGAAAAACTTTTATTAAAAACCGATTTCACCATAATTCTTTAAATTTAATCCTCTATTAAATATTTCAAACTTTTTTTTAAGAAATATCAAATAGGCCTTGATTTTCTTGATATTTTTATCATTTTCGACCCTATTTTTATCTTCAAAATTGCCAAATCTTGAAATACTTGAATCAAGAAAGTTGTAGACTTTGATTCACTCTTTACCCAGAATTTTGAATCACTCAAATACGATATAATATCAGTGATATATCGCACGTTAAAGATGACGTTTTAGTCATATTTGTTGTACACAAGGTGTTTGATAAAATGTCTAGCTTAAATTTTTAGTGTTAAAATTACGTTAAATGCTCTAATTTTTGTACCACAACGCATTATTAATCATTTTATTTATTTAAAATTCAAAAAGTGATAATTTTTAATCGTTATTTAAAAAAAAATACGTTCTGTTCATCAGTTAGTCTTTGTTCATCAAGTTAGTTTATATTCACCAGTTAATCTTGTTCATCAGTTAATATTGTTCATCATTTAATCCTTTTCAAGACTGATGAACAATATTAACTGGTGAACAAAACATATTTATTACAAAAAAGAGTTGATCATCAGTTTATCACAAGGTTCATCATTTCTCTTTATTTTTGTTCATCAGTTATATCACAATGTTCATAAGTTAGATTATGTAGCCAATCAGTTTTATAATAAAAATATCATAACATTCATCAGTTGTCTAAAACAAATCACATTGTTCATCAGTTAGAATCACAGTGCTAATCAGTTCATCAATTAACATTGTTCATCAATAAAAAGAGATGTTCATCAGTTCTCTTGAATTTTGTTCATCAGTTTATCGGTTTTCCAAAAAAAATCATAATATTCATCAGTTATGGTTAAAATGTTCATCAGTTTATCATTCGGTTGTTCATCAGTTAATAAAAATAAAAAATAACAAAAATAAACAAAGAATGTATACCAATTAGTGCATTCACATGTACTTTTATAAGAAAATATCTTTTAGGCATTTTATCAAACACTTCGTGTGCACTAAATATGACTAATATGTCATTATTAACGTGCAATATCTCACTCATATTATATCAGAATTGAATGATTTAAATTTCTGGGTAAATAATAGCCAAAAAGCTATAACTTTCGTGTTTTACGTTTTGCATAATTAGGCCTTTAAACTAGACAAAATTAGAGCCGAAAATGCTGAAATTTTAAGAAAATCAACACCCACTTAAAAATTAGAAATAAAAAGTTGCGATTTATATATCAAAATGCATACCAAATTAAATAGAATTAAATTTTTAAAAATTATGATGAAACTGGTTTTTCATAAAGTTTGTCGTTTTGAAAGTTATTTACATTTGAAGTTTTGGGATGGAATAAGAAAATGGGTTAAAAAGACCAAAATGCCTCCTAACCGAATTTAATAAGGAAAAAAAAGTGGGATTAGGTGGAGGACACATGACACTCAATGATAGGCTTTTCAGACTTAATTTTTTTTATCTTTGCAAGATATCTCAACTCTATTTGGCTAAGGGGGGAGGGAGTGGTACCCTAGTACCAAATATTACCCAAATTGCCACATCACCTCTATCCAATAAAATCCCTCCAACTCAAAATTACCCAATTCTACCATAACACTACCCAAAGTGGAGGGAGTAGTCACCTATCCTACCTAATTACTTTTTTTTTCATATATTTTTAATAAATAAAATCACATACAATTTTAAAATAAAAACATACCATTTCATTAAAAATAAAAACATTACATAATACTTAAAAAAAGAAACATTACATAATACTTAAAAAAAACTAGATTAAAAAAAACCCTACTAATCATCGAGATGCGGCAAGTATTGACGTGCTACGTGCTCCGTGAGATCATATCGAAGACGGTCATGGAGAACTTCGTCTAGTAACTCCGCTACCACACTGTCGTCGAACACTGGCTGGACCGGCTTATCCATTATATGAACCGGTGAGATTGCCCTCCCGTCGCGTTTTATAACTATATTGTGCAAAATAACACACGCATGAACCTGATTGGCAATCTTCGCTTTGGTCATAGCTCGGAGAGGTCGATCGAGAATTTTCCATTTTCCTTTGAGAGCACCAAAAGCTCGCTCGACATCCTTTCTCGCCCCCTCTTGTAACTTCTTAAATTTCTTTTCCTTTGGATCGGTTGGATACGGGTATGCTTTAACAAATGTGGACCACTTAGGATAGATTCCATCTGTCAAATAGTAGCCACGTTTCTAAAAGCGTCCATTCACGTGGAATGAACTGTTCATCGCCGTTCCATTTCGATCTGTAAGATACAAGTCAGACTGATTCAATACGTTGATATCGTTGTTTGACCCCGAGGGACCAAAAAAAGCATGCCAAATCCACATATCTTGTGACGCGGTGACTTCAAGGATAATAGTGGGAACACCATAGTCACCTCTCGTATATTGCCCTCTCAAACTTCTAGGATAAATTTTCCATTTGACGTGTGTACAATCGATGCTACCAAGCATCCCAGGGATGTGATGTCTCGCTTCATGGGCCAGGAAAATGCGTGCAAGGTCGTGTGTTGTCGGCCTACGTAGGTACTCTCGACCGTACAACTCAATGATGGCCTCACAAAAATAATCAAGACTTTCACGTGACGTTCTTGCAGACATGCATAAATATTCGTCATACTCATCGGGGGGATTGCCGCTTGCGAGTTGCCTAACGGCCGATGTGATTTTTTGTTTCGCCGTGAAACGTTTTTTCAATCGCGCGTCATAACCTTCTTGAAAATGTGGGTATCTCGCTTCAATGTCGCCCACTATTTTCAAAAACATGCTTTTCTCCATTCGAATTTTTTTTAAAGTAAACTTCGTTTTACTTTGGTGCTTCAACGAACCAATCATTCTCTAGAGTTTGAAGACCTATTTCCCAATGACGATCTATGCTACTACGGCTTTGAAAGCTAGAGCTTGCCGTGTCTTCAAGAAACTGAGCCGCTTGAAGCATAACTTGCATCGAGCTACCCGTGGATAGATCGTCGGATGAAGACGGAATAACGTATTCGAATTCGGAAGAATTGGAAGACATTTTGATGATAAAAAGGTTGGGATTTTATGAGAAATTGAAAGATGGGTTGTGATGATTTTGTGAAAAATGGGTTGTGATTTTAAAATGTGAAGGTGGGGGTTTTTAAAAAGGTGGGGGTAATTTTTTTTATTGCTACTAGCCGTTACCTATTTCTCAACGTTCGAAATTTAAAAAAATCTTGCCTCACCACGATCGACTTCCAAGCCCAAATTGCTACCCGATTTCGCCTACCCGACCCACTGGGGGCGGTGTTACCAATCGGTTTCGCCTACCCGATTTGCTACCCGATGCCCACTCCCTCCCCTCTAAGGGGTTTATGGGGCTTAAATTTTAAAAACCCCCTATAAACCTCGTTTGGCGTAGAGGCTTATAGAAGGCTTTTGAAATTATAAGCCCAAGCCCCAAAATGAGGCTAAAATTTTTATAGGCCCCAAATATAAGCCTCGTTGGTATCAAATTACTTAATTAACTACAAAAATAGCTAATATATACATAGTAGTTTTATAATAATAAGCCTCAAATTAAACTAATTTGCCAAACAAGTTTATGAAAATAAATAATTTAGCTTCGGCTTATAATATAAGCCAAACTCAAGCCCTAGCTCCAGCCCCAGCCCCTTGCGACAAACATACCCGATATCTACTAACACCTTCGTTATTTGCGGAAAATTTCAAGAATGGTCCCTTAGGTTTATTGATAATACAAAACTCCCCTTAAACTTTTTAGATTTTATATTATTCCACCCTCAATATTAAAAAACACTCAAATAATACAAACTAGCCTTTCAACCTGTAAAACTTTTGATTTTAAATACCCACAATTTTCAAAAAGATCTTGTTAAGTATCACAATGTCGCTTTTAGCTAATTAATTTGTAACATAATTAATTTCATAACAAATACTTACAATTACAAAATTTTAAAAGAAATGTTTCCTAGTCAAGACACTACAACACAAAAGGCTAATGCAACAGTCAAAATTTGTTGCATTTTCATTGCAATCGACTATTTGCAACGGTTTTGCAACAATTTTTTGTCATTTCAAAATTGCTACATGGTATTTGTAACAAGAGCTTTTTGCAACGAGTTTTCAACGAATTAGCAATAAATTTCGATCGTGGGAAAACGCTTGATGCAATTTGCAAAACCTTATTGCAACCAGTATGCTACATAAACTTCTTACAACAAAGTTGCAACAAGGACTTTTACAAAGCATTTTCAACGGAAGCTGTTGCAAGGGTATGAATTTGCAACAACAACTTCTATAACAAATTTGCAACGGGTCAATTCTGAAACAAATTATTTTTGCAACAGTAAGACCAGATATACCTAAATATAAACTAAACCTTAATTAATGGTACTAATCATGAATAAAAAGTGTATCAATCCAAGAATATCTAAATATCAAATTTTGCATTAAATGTGCTAAATCCAACAAACTGTAGCAATTGTGATAAAAAGTGTGTCAAGCAAAAGTTTTATTTAACGCAACAATATGTTTACACGGTGAAGGGAAGGAGAGGTTGTTGCATAAACAATGCCCCTATTTTAGCAAGCTTGCATCCATTTTATTTTCTCATTATACTAAATATGTATTCTTTCTTCCCAAACCCACCTTTGTTTCAGTTGTGCAAAGAGTCACTCTGTGAAAAACTTATATTCTCTAGCTTGCTCAATCTCGGCCATATTATGCCAACACTAACATCATATAGACCGAATTAGCCCAAAAGCCGAGACCGCGGACCAGACCGAATGTGGTCGGTCCGGTCCGGTCCGGTCCAGTCCGGTCCGTTCGGGTTGTATGCTCACCCTTAGTGAGATGTAGACAGTCACACCCCTACTCGAAAGTAAAGGGACTGCTTCAAGAAAGAAATCGGCAAGTATGTGTTTGCGCAAGTAAATAGACTTTATTTGTGGTGTGTGCGAGGAAGGAAAAGACAATGACATAAAAGAAAACATATAAAGCAAAAACACACAAGCGAGTAAAGACATAAACGCATACCGACATAGAACATGCCCTTGCCCACACATAAAGCTTTTGGTATGATTTTTAGTAGTATTCACTTGAGGGTAAGCTAATGATCCAGTGGGACGAGATTGATTATTTTTCATCAAAAGCTCATTATTCTGCTCAACAATAAAAATTTGAGCATTTATCTCAGAGTATCTTGTGAATTTCGGCAGTCGATATTGTTGCTGCAAAGTCATGTTTGATGCATGAAATGTGGAGTAAGTTTTCTCCAATATATATGCATTAGTAATGCTTTGTCCACATAATTGAGCTGTGAAAGAATTCTGAACAAAGCAGAGTTGTACTCATTGACTTTTTTAATGTATTGGAATCGTAAAGGTCTCCATTCTTCTCGAATAGTTGGAAGTAAAACCTCCCATTGATTATCAAAGTGATACTTAAGATCTTACGAAAGAATACTTGGATCATCAATGGTAAGGTATTCAAATTTTAGTTCATAATCAATAT
The DNA here is from genome assembly GCA_019973895.1 of Chrysanthemum seticuspe. Lineage (NCBI taxonomy): Eukaryota > Viridiplantae > Streptophyta > Magnoliopsida > Asterales > Asteraceae > Chrysanthemum > Chrysanthemum seticuspe. The sequence goes on from BPTQ01000009.1 coordinate 190,355,852, forward strand.
GTTTGCAAAGAAAAATATTTGCCTACGCTTTATCTTGTGATGGAAACTCATTGTTTTCGATAATAGTATTTGCAATTCTCATAGATTCAAGATGCATTAATATCAAGAACCCATGACATATAGTTTTTTCCAGTGACATAAGAGCAATAAATTCAAGCTTTGATATGTTTGACATTTATGAAAATATCACAATTTAAACAAACAAACATATTATTAGAATCCGTTAATATCGATGCATAGTGCAATACATAGTAATGAAAAATAACAAATATATACATGCCCAAACAAAAGTACAATTCTCTAGGTGGGAGATTAACTAGAGGGTAAATAAACAGAATGATTGTGATGATGATAACAACTAGAAACGGGCTAACCATCTTTGAAAACTTTTTTGAGCAAAAACTTGATTTAAGAAAGAGAATGATTTGCTTTTGTGAATTTTTTTGGATTGGTAGCTCTGAATTTATAGCAAAAAATACAGACGTTGTAAAGTTGTGTGTTTCTGTTTACAACCGTTACAGAGCTATTGTGTATATATATTTTATAAAAACTTTTATAAAGAGAATAAATAAGAAATAAACTGTTAACACATTATGATAACTACAAAATATTAAAAAATTAGTAAATATGAGGATAAATATTAGTGTACATAAATAAATAACAGTTAAGACATAAATAAAGATTAGTTACTGCATAAGTAAATGCTAATTGCGTAAAATAAATGTTAGTTGCATAAATAAAAGTTAGTTGCAATAAAGTAAATGTTAATTGCATAAATAAAAGATTAGTGATAAAAATAATAAAGGTTATCGTAATAATAAGATAGATTGGTTAGTAGTCTAAAATCCTCATGTGTCCATAGAATTGGTTATGTCCATATAGTCCATTATTAATTCTTTACTTGTTTTATAAAGTGTTGCAACTATTATTAAAGAAAAATTTGGATACTATAGCTCAAACATTCATGTCAAGTTGGGTTTATCTAAAAATTTGTTTGAATAATGATTGGCATGCTTAAATGGCATGTCTAATTTTAATTTTATGTTTGTCAAGATCAAAGGTGAGTTTGAGGAGAGAGAAAGTATGGAATATATGTGTCTAACAATGAGTGGATTAAGCATAATATTAGGCATATGAGTTAGGCGTCCACATCATTTATCAATTTGTTTATTTTAATCAATAACCCAATGATTTGATTTGGTTACTAGTATTGCCATTCAAATGTAAGGATTGCAAAGAAAAATGATTATGGAAAAGTTTGCATCGAAATGTTTCAGAAAGGGTTTGTATCAAAATGATTTTATAAAAACTTACTTGAGTATAACGACATAAACGATCGTGCTAATAACGTGTTACAAATTAACGGGTTTTATCACAATATTACCGATATAATCAAGAACCTCAAAGTATCATTAAAGAAATTAAAGAGCCACTAAAGAGCCATTAAAGAAATTATAAAGAGCATCATTAAAGAGCCATTAAAGAAATTATAAAGAGATGAGAAGTATAAGTTACCTTAAATGGTTAACTTGGTGCAAATTCTTCCTTTGATTTGATGAGTATTAATACTACTTACAAATACTATATATTTCACTTTACACTTGAGTAATTAGGAGACTAGATAAGTATATTATTAGTCTATTCTATCTTTAAACTAAAACTGGTGGCCGGTGGAACTATTATATCAAATTAATATCGTGGTCGGTGGAATATAATACATTGTTTCCTCCACCTCATCCTTGCCGGAGTGTCACCATTGCGAGTCTTGCATGAGCGCCACCTGTTCCCTCTGATTTTTATACTCGTGAGATTCTTATTCCTTCTTTCTTTGTAAATGACTTTCCAGGTTGCTTTGAGTTAGGGTTTCAGCTAGGGTCTTTTTTGACTGGCTGATTTTGGGCTTTATGGTTGATTCATGTTCAGTTACACTTAACAAGGGGAAACCACTTTGCAGGTAGTTTTTTTTAGCGGTTACGCTTAATCGAAATAGAAGAGTTAGGGTTTCAGTTTGGCGTTTTTTTTAGCGGCTGATTTTGGGCTTTATGGTTGATTCATGTTCAATTACACTTAACCGGGAGGATCAATAGGGTATGTAAATTTAATGTTGGCTTTCTCGTATTATAGGACGAAGGTCTTGCCGGAAGAGATAGTTACAGTCTGAGTTTTTCAGGCTTGATTGGCCTGTTACTTTAGTAGGTTGAATAAGTTATTAAGCATTTTGTGGCTGCTAACTTTTGTAAAGCCTCATAGGGTAACTGAAATACTGTGATGATATAATTTTAACGTCTTCAATTGCATTCGACCAAAGTTGAGATTGTCCGTCTGTTGGCCGGGCAAACTTTAAAGTTTGCAGCCATCTTCGCTTGGCAGGGAAACTTATAAAGTTTGCAGCCACATCGGACCAATCCTCTTTATTCGGTTGTTTACAAATCTGAGCCTCATGAAATGCGGGGTTTGCGAAATTATATACGACCACCTTTTTACCACAGGCCATGGGTTTTAGTTTCAGGATATAATGTCAGTCATATAGTCACAATAAAGAGATGATACATTTGATCAGTATTCGGCAAATGGATGTTGCGACCGGTATTCGTCCAAGAAAAACTAATCCTATTACTGGTGTACTGGGATTGCTTTTTCTTAGTCGAATACTGATCACCACTTATGATCATGGCTGAATGTTCAATTTTAAAAGTGGGAATTGGTGTATTTACTTAGTTGTCATTTTACGAGTTGAGAGGTGCATGTGTGTACCTGTGTTTTCAGCTGTTTCGGCTTTTAGAATGCTTGGAAGCCCTTTTTGGAAGGGTGACATTTGTTGTTTTTTTTTTCTTCATTAGCCTTATTGTTCTGAACAACTGTGTAAAGCTGGTTATGATGAGTGATAAAAGTAAAGCCTTCAAGGGGATAGATGTTGATGAGAGGGGTTTGCAAAATGTAGAAGCGAATACGATACGTGTGTTCAAAGCATTCTGGACGTGAGTCTGGTATTAAGAGGAAGATTGGTGAAGGTTATCATCATACGCTTATCTGATGGTGGGAAAGAAATCAAAGACTGATTTGGCGGGCCAGTCTTACCTTTCGAAGACAACTGTTTCAGATGTTGGTGAGGGATGTGGCACCTCAAAGGCTAAACTAGACACGGATGTTTCTTTTGGTGGGAATGCTATCTCTTTTGCTCAGCGTACGGCTGAACGACGCTATGGTATGTACATTGTTAGAAGCTTTGCACTTTGCTAGGTTAGCGCCTGTGTCATTTAGCTTGTGTTCTGAGATACTATCTTTCATTTTGTCGCATGCCATAATCGGTGAAAAGTTTATTGCAGGGGACGCCCGTTTTCCAATGAACCTAGATTTTGAGTCAGGAACTGCTTCCTATGTGACGCTTGGCGATGGTGTTTTGGTCACCGGTTCTTGCGGTGGCTTATCCGTCGGTAGTATGACTGTTGGAAGGAGTACTAGGAAACGTTGCGGAAATTTTGTGGGCCCTTTGACGGAGGTTTTCAAGAAACAGCAATTAACATTGGATGAACCAGGTGCGATGCTTGGCAACATTGTTTGTCATCCTTTATTTCTAAACTTTTTCATCCCATTTACTCATTGATTTCTTCTTTCCCCAAATGTAGCCTCAGGTTTGGACTTTCATACAACATTTCAGTCCTTGCAGATACATGTATTTATTTTCAATTTGAATATGTTTCTTGCAGCTTTGCTGGGATGCGTTTTGAGTTGTGGAGGTGGTTGTGCGTTACTAAACCTATGAAAAGTAGCAAAGATTCCTCAATGTTAGGTTCCCATATTTATAACACACGAATCAATATAAGAAATAGAGAAGAAGTGATCGGATGAACAAACACACACACACACACACGTATGAATATTGAAGAGTTATGCATAGAGAGTAAATGTGTGAATTGAACAACCAACCCTCAAGTGAGGGTTTACAAGCATTATTTATAGGAAGGAACTAGGGCAACATGCAAGTTCCCTTCCTTTCTTTTATGGGCTTGGGCCAAGGCTCATGGGCTTTCTACATAAGCCTTGGCATGATTACTAACATAAAAGCCATATTAAGCTAACTATACTAACACTTGAGTTCTAGTTTAGGAGTGATTCCAACAATCTCCCCCTAAGTGTTAGTGATTGATGATATAAACGTTGTAGGTGCTGATGTAATAGTAGCTTTGATGTCTTCTGACATTCTTCTTTCTTATGAGAAGAAGTGCCTTGATTCGAACAATCTCCCCAGTGTAAAGAAATTGTTTCCTTTGAAAAGTTCTGCTTTGACGTCATCATTTTCTTTGTTCTTTGATCTTTGATCTTTGTTCTTTGTGATGGTAGTGATAGTATGTTGTGGTTATCTGCATCCGGTCTGCTTTGTTGCTCCAGTGTCTCCACGTCTTTCTCCAACATGCTCACACGTTCTTTAACGTTGGATTTCAGTACTTATGTAGTTCTCTTAGTCTTTAAACTTTGTAGATTCTTTGATTTTGACGAGGAATCATTTTGACTTTGTGTTGCCTTTTGAGAGAACTTCCATTAGTGATCTTGTAGGTATGAGCATGTGGAGAATCTGCACGATCTTTTCTACCTGCAAGCATCCGTAAGAAGAAAACATAAAACATGGGTTAGAAATAATCCAGCGCTTACAAGTTTGAACTTCGAGAGTGTTAACAACATAGTGTGAAAACACAATTCTAATTCTTACAAAGGTTGTTCCTGAACTGGAGTCTCACAAGTGAGATAACACGATTTACCGAAATACATCTACAGTTCAGATGAGTCACTGAGGTACACCGAAGCATCACCTCACGACTGTAGACCTTTTGAGACACACTAAGCGTAATCCACGGGGAGTTACCGAAGTGACCTGTTGTCAGGGCTGTATGATGTTGACCCTGGCAAGAGTTTCCATTCAATCACTGAGAATCACATGTGTGAACCTCTCATAAATGTTCTCGACAGATTGCTAAGATCTGTGAAGGACACGATAATATATCACTTGTGTTCTTATTGTTGAACGACAAGCGATGAATTGTCAAGTGTACCTAAGAGATCTTTTGATGAATCTCGTGGCTCTAGACTCAATAGTGCAATTTGGTTTTCCTGAGCGGAGACTAGGGAGAGGGTCTCCTTCTTCAATACCAGCAATCTCTAAGAGTAAGCCGATAGTATACGTAGGGTTCCCTGTGAGAATGAAACAAGCTTCTGTTGGGAGAAACTTGAGTGGCTAAGAAGGTTTAGTGCATGCGTCACTGGGTCCATGACGACTTTGATCTTCAATACATGTGTCATCTCGTGACAACCAGTAGCATATGAATTGAACCCGGTGTCTGCCCTAAGTTGAATAATCTGGAGGGCTATTTCTTTTCACCCTTTTTCTTTACATTTCTTTTTAATTCTTCAACTCCTTCTTTCTCCGATTCTCATTTTCTCCTTTTTATAATCATACCTAAGGACTTCTAATTCTAACTATTGGTGGTGTCCTTGGGTAGATCCCTCCGGCTCTAGCGGATCATAGGACGGTTATTTCTAACCTTAATTACCTTATAACTCCATTGCCACAAAACCAATTTGCATGAAAATCTCTCAAAGTATTTATAAGTAAGAATCATTTTGTAATATTTCGAGAGTTTTATATTTTGCAGAAATACTCCCCCTCCACACGTGCTTAAGTGTTTTGACATAAATCTGCACGGTGAGAGAAGAGCGCGCACTTTTGAATTGATCAACTCAAGATAGACAATCCCCCGTGAGACACGGTTACGTTGCATAGTTAAAGAGTTACATTGTCAGCTTTTAGGTGACAACTAGCTCTAATAACTACCTTGAAGATGTGGAAAACCCCGAAAGGTTGTCAAACCCGTCAAAGTTCATGTCTATCAAGAGCTTCTCGAATAGGTACAATTTACTTGGATAAGTCTTGGAAGACAAATCTTTTCAATTTATGACTATTCAGATCCCGACAATTCATGGGTTGAAGTCTTTTCACACGAGGATTCAATAGCAATTCAAAATATATTTCTTATCACCTAATTTTTCTCCCCCTAAAAAATGGCCTATAAATGTTATTTTTGACAAAATTTTGATTTCGAATATGACCATTTCGAGTTTTGTGGGAAGATTATCACGAAGAACAATTTTGTGAACAAAGTTAGTAAGCAAATACTCCCCCTTAACAAGTGATATAAACTTTTGAGGTTTTGAAAATCATAATGGGAAGTACTTGTCCTTTTGAGCAAAACTTTGAAAAATGAAAGTTTTGATAAGTTTTACTCAAAAGTAAGAAGCTTTCGCTCCTTTTATAAGGATTGTGGCACTGAAGCGTAGCACAGGGTCCTTTCATTACAAGTACGGGTTGTACACTGTTATGTGTGCACAAGCCATTATGAATATTTCAAACAAACAGAATAACAATCAAGAATGTTAAGAGAGTACCCACTGCTTACACACGACCAGCTACTTTCTAAGGACGTTGGTATGTCTGAATCGGGAAGCTTGGTCTTCCTTCCACATAGCTTTCCAACCATCGCATCTGAACCCGATGAATCAACCTTTCATCAATCCTTGAGATAAACCGAAGAACGTGCTTGCGATCCTTTGAATTCCAACTCTCCGTCTGAATTGTACCCAACTCAATGACCTTCAATCGATAAGCCAATCCATCTCAAACCATCTTCAGGGTGGCGTCATAGAACTTGTGAATTTCATCGAAAGCCATGAAGCAATTATGATGATTTCCACTTTGGTAGACAAACACAAACTTTGTTTTATAAACGATTTTGTACTGAGGTTCTTGATTGATTCCATTTGAAGTGTAGGAGTGGGGTGGTGAGATTGAGTTGTTTTTGGTAAGATTCGACCCCGAGTTAGAGATCTTCAACACGCTTTTAGATTTGATGCGTATGAAAACAAGGAGTGCAGTAATGTACTTGATCTGAATTTCGGTTGAGGTTCAAGTTGGGGCTCAGGTGATTTAAGATCCTCACCACCAATGTATGTAAGTGATTACTGGTTTTATCCATTGGTGGTGTGGTTTCTGAAACCCTTGGTTGATCAGATGGTGGTGGCTGTGTAGCTTGTTGTGTAGTGGTGAAAACCTGCTTAACCATTTGTCGAATCATTGGATGGAGTTGCCTTCTTAACAGATTTTGTTGTAGACTTAGTTGTTTCTTTTGTTGATGGAGGTGATGATTGAGATGATGATTTGGGTTTGGTGGAAGTGTCAAAAGGTGATTCAGAAGACTGTTGAGGTATGTGTATTGGATTGTCAACTATGTAGTTGTCTGATTCCTTCTTTAACTTTTCCTCTTCAGCTCTAACAGCTTCTTCAGCCTCTTTTCGCATCATTTCCTCTTCAGCCACCAAATTATCATCATCAGTGACTTTTTCATCCTTATCATGATTGTAATCTCCTTCTTCATGTATTTCCACATCTTCACCATGCTTTTGTTTTTTCGGTTGTTTTAGTTGTTGTTGTGGTTGCTTCATTTCAACAGTTGTAGTGACAGTGACACCCTGATCCTTACCGGGTTGATTAATCGGATCGGATGGGGTAAGAGTTGTTTTGCAATGGATCTTCCATAAGTGGAGGACTACTGCGTGACCCTCCTGCCCCACCGGGTTGATTAACGGGAAAGGTTGAAGCATGATATTCCACCCTTTTCTGCTTTAATGTCTTACGAAATTTTCATTCTTCATCCATTGAATCATACTCATCATCAGAGAGAAGTCAGAGATTGAGGATGACTTTGTGAGCATGTGATTGAATGGATATTGCAGAAGGATGACCACAATAATTCTGCGAGATGATTCTGAGCATATGAAGTTGTTGAAGATGACACGGAGATTGTTCTTGCCAATTGTTTTGTCGTATCCAGCTGGGAATGTGTTTGCCATCGAGAGCTCAGCTGGGGCATTGATGTTTGCTTGATTTACTATCATTTTGTGATCTGAAAGTCATTAGACAAAGAGACAGACATATGGAAACACAATGTGTTTATTTTAGTCTAATTTATTATCTAATTACTTGTTTGATGGTAACATGTTTATGTTAGTTACAAGTACTAAGTCACATTTGTCCAATTGTATGAAGTTGATGTGATAAGTTACGTGAACATGTTAATTTTGAAAATTTGAAGACCAATTATTCACTTAACACACAACATATTAACATTTGAACACTCATATGAAACATCAGGTATTTGTGACATATGCGTAACATATAACAAGTAACATATGCGTAACGGGCCAAAATGTAGTGAACAGTGGGTTACGAGTAACAAGGATCCTTATGCGTAAGAAAGGAGCTTATGCTTAGGATTAAGCTAAAGCGTAAGACCAAGCTTATGCGTAGGAGTTTCTTATGCGTAAGACAAGTTCAAAGGTTTTAGGTTTACGCGTAGGAATAAGCTAGATGTTACGCTTAAAGTTTACTCGTAAGAGAAAAGCTTATGCGTAACAAGCCTTGTTTACGAATATCTTTCCAAGATACGTGTAATCCACTGTAGACCTCTCATGCGTAAGAGTTACGCGTAAGATTTCTCTTAGGCGTAACCTTTACGCATAAAGTATTCCTTAAGCGTAACGGTTTGAACACCTAAAGATTCTGACATTACGAATAATTAACATGTTAACTATAAATATGAAAACTTGATTGCAGTTAATTCCAAACATCTTTTAGATCACAAAACAAGCATAAGAACATATTAGATACACACAGAAAGACTTAGGCGTAAAATTACTTAAACCCTAAACCTTTAATCTACACGTAAGAGATATAGCTACACAAATCAAACAAGAATGTTTCTGGAGTGTCATAGATGTCATATGAGTGCAATGGAACAAGATTTAACACATTTCCACCACATAATCAAAAGATTCATGGGGGATGAACCCTAAACAACCTAAAACTTAAACTCTAACAGTTTAGATGTTTCTGGGCTAATTTAAAGGTTCAAAACATGCATATATACTTATTCTAACACTTTCTTGACTACCTAATAACATATCACAGAATAGACAAACCCTAAATGAGCGCAAGAACCCTAGAATTCATAGTAATGAAATTTAAGATTCTGGATGGTTTTTGATGATTGAAACATGTTTAATAGACACTAAGGAAGGTTTTAACAAAAACTCATTTCAATCCAAACACTTTTATGCATAAACACCCAATTCGTTCGAGTGAACAATTTTCCAAAATCAGTTTAAAGAGTTTTAACCGTTGGATTTGAAAGAATTTTTTTTGAAATCCTTGTATAGAATCTTGATCAAAACAATTTTGAACTTACAGATTATGAACAGCTTGAACGGATTTTGAAGATTTGATTTGGGCCGTTTGATCTTGGTGGTTTAGGAATAAATGCACATGAAGTGGTGCATTGAATGTGTTAGGTGAATCATTTTGTTAAAATTAATTTGCCAAGTTGACACATTCAGTCCTTTAACCTCAAAGAAGGTTCCAACCAAGATCCTTTAACTTCCGTTTAGGTTAGACAAAACACATGTAAGACAAGAAACTTAACGATACTCCCCCTCAACTTTTGAAATAATAAATTTTGAAAAACATTTGAGTCCGAGGAGAGTATTTGACAAGAAACGTATCCACCATTTTAGAATAAACAACATAATTTAGAAAACATACAAGTACAAGGTTTTATGAAACCGAAAAATGTTTACTTTCTCCCCCTCAACACTTGTTCGGGAAAAATTGCTGAAAGATTTGATGGAACACAGTGTTGACTGAAGATTTGTACTTGCGATGTTTGGTTTTGATGGAAATTTTGATAGAAGAATATTTTTGTATTTTTAGAATTTTGTATTTTTCTATTTTGTTTTTGAAAAATATTTACAAAAGAGGTTTTGGTGTTTGACTGGTTTTAAGATTGTTTTAAAAGTTCATCCAGTTCCTCTGGAGTCAAACACCTCATACCAATCCGGTGGACTAACTCATTAAACCTAGCAGAAGCTAAGGCTTTGGTGAGAAGGTCTGCCAGTTGGTATCGGTACCCACGAAATATAATTCAACAGTACCCTTTTCCACGTGCTCCTTGATGAAATGATATCGAAGATCGATGTGCTTTGATTTCGAATGTTGAACAGAGTTGCACGAGATCTCAATAGCACTTCGATTGTCGCAGTACATCGGGATTCTGTCAAATACGTAACCATAGTCTTTGAGTTGTGTTCTCATCCAAATGACTTGAGCACAACACGCCGACATGGCTACATATTCTGCTTCGGTTGAGGACACTGATGTACAATTATGCTTCTTCGATTGCCATGACACCAGTTTATCACCAATAAATTGTAATGCTCCTGAAGTACTTTTCCGTGAGTTTAAGCATCCTGCGTGATTAGCGTCTGAAAAAGCTATTAGTTCAAAACCAGAATCCTTCGGATACCAGATCCCCAAGTTAATGGTTCTCTTGATGTATCGGAGGATTCTTTTAGCCTCGGAGAGGTGGGTTTCAGTTGGTCTCGACTGATAACAGGAGCAAAGATATACGGCAAAAACAATATCAGGCCTGCTAGCTGTTAGATACATGAGAGACCCAATGATACTTCGGTATTTGGTAGGGTCCACCAATTTTCCATGTAAATCAGCGTCTAGTTTCTTGGTATGTGCCATTGGTGTGGTATAGGTGTCACAGTTTTGCATTCCAAATTTGTTAAGAAGTTCAAGGGCATATTTGGACTGACTTAAGAAAATACCACGGGGTGATTGATGAACTTGCATTCCAAGAAAGAATGTGAGTTCACCCATGTTAGGAATTGGAAATTCCATGTTAAAGTGTCGTTCACCCCAATTATGGTCTAGCATATGTTAGCTCGTAGACTTGTAGTTATTTACGTTGTTTTGTAGTTAATTAGTTAATTAGTAGCGTAGAATAGTTTAGTGTAACACCGTAGAGGAAGGACGGGTCTTTACCCACTGTATACCTGATCCATAGGCCGTCAGGAGGTCGTTTAGTTTGTAACCTATAAATACCCTCTACCTTCCAAGGTAGAGGGTTGGAAGTTCTAATCTAACCTTCTACACTTTTGTTTATCTCTCTAGAATTCCCTTTCTACTCTCTTCATCTCTCTAACCATGGCATTCATATACTATCATCATCCTAGACCACCCGAATCATCTAAACAACATAATATTTACGATCCTACAAATGGTACTAGAGCCTAGGTTGTGTTGTTTTTGGTGTTTCGAATGGTTTTATACGGTTTTTGTATGCGGTTTGGTCGAGTCTTGGTTGCGGTTTGTTGTGGTTGTAGATTTGTTTGATAAGTGGTGATGTATTCGTGATATTGTTTAACGTCGTTGCTTAATCTAATTTTTTACATGGCTGTAGTCATAGATATGGTTACTGGTTGTGCTGTATGACGTGGTCTTACATTATCTAAACTGTCTTATTTTTAAGATTACTGGTTTTATGACGCTATGAATATGTCTGCTATTTTATTTTGATTGACAATCTGATGTGAAAGCAGCTGTTCTGTTCATGTGTTTGTCATGTTTTTATGGGTTGCAGTCCTTGGGTTAGTATATGAGCGTTTTGTGGTCCTGTTTTTTGAAAGCGTTTTCTGTATGCATACATTCATATGAGCGACTTGTGGTCCTGTGTCTTGAAAGCGACCTGTCCTTATGTCAAGAAGCGATTTGTGCATCTATGAAACAGTTTGACTATTGAGTCAACTGTCAAAGTCAAATATGCGGTTTATCTCTATAGTCAAATGCGATTTGTTACATATGACTGACGTGATTTGTGTTGCATATGAGTTTTGACTCATGTTGCGTTTTGTTTCATTTAGCGGTTTGAGTATTCAAAACTGAAATGGTGCAAGCGATTTGAATGGAAAAATGATAGCGATTTGTGTTAAAAATCAAGCTTGCGGTTTGTCATAATGAAGGAAGCAATGTGTCTAAGATTAAAGAAGATGCGATTTGTGTTTGATAAATTAACTATGCGGTTTTGTTTGTAAGAAGGGAAAGCAATTTGACCTGTTCTTGCAAGCGTTTTGAAAAAACAGTTTTGAAGATGTTGCAACTTGATTGTCCTTAACACAAAACGACACTTAACGGTACACCAAACATCAACAAACATATACCAAGTCTAAATCAAATGATTCTACTCAATCTTCACAAGACACTTGTTTACCTCAGTTTCAATTCACCTTCAGTCCTCATCAACTCAGTTACAAAAACAATAATGAAATAAAAAGGAAACAAATAAGACCATCATTATTGTATCAAAACCAGTCTATACACAACCTCAATCAACTCCATTCGATTCTAATAATACCACTGTCACCAACATATACATAACTCTATCTCATATATCATCTAGACTCGACCCTAAACCAAAAGTTAATAGATCTCAGAATCATCTCGTGATTAATCAAAGAGTTCATCTTGACTTCGAAGGTCAATATATCACGAAACTATCATCACTGATCTAGACTCAAAATATATACGGAATCATATTAATTGATGAATCTCAGAATGGGTTCGATTATGTGTCCAATCTCCACAAATGTTTTTTTGTCTGAACCTTTTTCATCATAGACCATGTTTATATTCGATCTAAGAAATGAGTTTAACAATCGATGTTAAATCATTTTTCTTATGGTCGGTTATATACAATTAACAAACGAGTTATTCCTAAAGTTATCTTACCTTAAATATGTGGATTAAATCTTGTAGCCGTTCCATAGTATCATGCCATCCCTGTGGCGTTAATGACCTTCTAGCCATCCCTGTGGCGAGGCTTTCATGGGAGTTCCGTCTTTGATTAGATGTATTTTCTGTTCAATCGAATGATTTATTTGGGATAATGATATGATCAAGAAAAGGAGGCGGCTTGTCTTGTTGAGTGATTATTGGGTGTAAAGATGAAGTTGGGTTTCGACTGATCTGTAATATTATTTAGGAGATGATTGTTGTTTGCTCGGTTTTGGGAGAGATTTGATGTAACACCCCAACCAGACAAGGTAGGAGTGTCACATTCTGGTGTTATATCAGAACATACAGTTAAAAACGGAAGTCTTAAGAATAAAGTATCAAGTCATTTAAACAATGACTTACAAGGAAATTTACATAATCCAAAATGTTTAAAATAAAATGAGATCACCAAACAATAGCCGGACAAAATAAAACCAAATGATAAGATAACTAGGGTTGGTCCACTCAAATAATCCAACTATCAGCCCATCAAAGCCCATCTTCAAACCTAAAACCTGCCGCAGGAAAAGAAATGCGGCTGAACTTACAAAGCCCAGTGAACAGATATAACAAAAGGGAAGCTAAACAAAATCTGAAATGCAAAATGAAACAAAGGAAACTGATAACAAGATCGCAACGGAATTGAAACAATGAGTCAACGAGGATCCTGCAGAACACAATTATACAGATATCCAGAAAGAACAACAATCAAATGAGAACACAGCCAAGCAACGCATCCATGACATATATATAATCACATATAAACAAGCAGACATACAAGCACCGAAACATAATCAAGCAAAGCAGACGTCGCGTCCACTCAACATAAGAATAGCATGCAATCAAATTAGGAAATTAGAATACATATAAGCCAAACGGAAAACTAAAAGCAAACGGAAGCAATCAATTAGGAAGTGAGCATGGCAATCACACAAGTCAAATAACCCACAGTTAATAACATGACAGTATCATAACAGATATATAAGCATGGCAGGTCAACAATTAGCAATAAGAACACTGACAGATAATCATAGCCTATGAACATAATTGAGCGAAGGTATCCATGATAAACAGATAAATCAACTGATTACAATCAAACATGATCACCAGACCAAACAAAGGGTCACATAGCACTAAGATAACATATAGTCAGATAACGACAGTTGAATCATATAACCGCATATTAATCATATCATAGCAGGATAAACGGTAGCCACATAAAACATGAATAGCATAATCAAATTCAATATTCATATAACAACCCGGTACGTGAATGGAATGATAGTCTGAAGTAACGGAAGAAGAGTATGGCAGATCAATGCAATGGAATAAAGCATGGTAGTAGAGTGAGTCACATAAGGGTACAGAGTAATGGATAATTAATACATAATATGGTGCGTTGGGAAATACGGAAGGTACAATATAGGTTTATCAAAAGTGTAAGGGTTATAAGAAACTACCCGAGCCCGGAAACATATCATATCATATCATATCATAAGTAGCCATTGTATTCGGAGGGGTGACCTCGGAATACCATACATAATAGGAGGGGAGACCTCAGTAACAAATGGAGTAGCTAGCTCCCGGAATTGTGAAGACCCTTATTGCACACGACATCATTCACCATATAAATCATATCATAAACAAACGTATCAGATCAAATCCCTCGAACATATCATATCTAGGATGCATCCATACGCCCCCCGGAACATATCATAGTGGCCAAAATCATATACATATAGTGAGCTCATAATCATATCATATTATAATGGGGACGGTGTACAACATCACTCGTGCACACTGGAGTCATGTCATTGGTGCATCAATGACACGGTCATGTTACCTTCATGACTAGGAACACATATTTGGCTCGGGTATCAAACTGATGGGTCAAAGCATAATCATATCATATCATAAGGGTTCATATCAAAGGTTCAGAAGTAAAAGGTCCATATCAGGTTTCCATAACATAAGTTTATAATCAGATGGTTCATAATCATAAGGTTCATAATCAAAAGTTCATAATCATATCAAACGAATATCAGAGCGGACAGAATCATATCAAGGGATCACAGTAAAGGGAGTCATAACAAAGGTATCATAAGTGAAGTAAGGTCAAGGATCGAAAAGCCAGGAAAAATCCCTACTGAAAAGGGATAGAATATCTGTACCTTAACACCGATGAAAGGAAAGCAAACAAATGAATGAACACGAAGACATAACGTCACGTCTCCTCCAACGAATCTACACGGATTACGATTCGTATAATACTTATTAGCTCATTTAAGTCATAACGGATTAATCGTATTAATATTTTTAGAGTTATAAGTGTATCCTCATTTTTAGAAATAGACGTAATTAAAATACTTTAGGGTAATAACCATTAATTAGTTAAGCTTAAGGGTTACAATGATAAATGGCAAAATTAAATGTTTAATATGATAAATATCCTATTTCAAGGCTTTATTAGATGATACTTCAAAGTGTAGAGTTACAATGTAATTATAATAAAAGTCTTATGTTACCTTTCAAATTTCAATGCACTCATACACGCAGCCTGATCCCACATACAACATGTAACCATATTCATCTTTTTTTAAATATATTATTATTATCATGCACTATATGAAAGACGTGTTTGCTTTTGTAATTTCATATATGGTTTCCCACAATTATTATCAACTTTGTTCTTTACACTAATATAAGTGCTTAGTTCCTTTCACATTCAAATGCATGTTTTTATATAAAACTTATTACAGCCATGCAAGGTATAACTTCTAAACAACATTTCGATGTTATGAACATTAACAGTGACTACTTTCAAATGTGTTTCCTGTTAGCTTTACTACTCGCATATAGTTATGTGAAATACCATTAGCATCTATTTTCTACCGTTTAAGCTTTTGAATTATGTGACTTGTTTCAAAGAATGAATGAAGTAACGATCAACCATAAATGAAACACGACTGTGAATCAAAGAGTATACCTCCAAACCAAATGAAACGGTTTGAGTCCGAGAATGAATACAAGCGGTAGCACCGAACCAAACTCGAACATGTACAACACGAATACTATCGAAACAAACCGCCACATCTACGAATGGATGCGCCCAAAATTCAGCCCTAACACGAACCTTGAACCCACGATAGTAGCAGAAACCCTCGACAGAAATTAAAGCCCACGAACAAGCTTCCTATATGAACCGCACACGATCACGACGCCCTCGAATCAATGTCAACGATCACCACACTTTTTCTTGCTTAAAATTTTCGGATGAAAATGGAGGCAAGGAATTTATGCCGTCACTTTTGGCTAGAGAAAATAGGGTTGTACGTGTGTTTTGAATTGGAGAAAAAGCAGGTTACAAATGATAGTTAAATGGGATTTAATGAGAATAATGAGGAGTTGATTTGAAGTAAATGGGATTTATTGTGGAGTGAATCTCGGCCAACTAGGGGGGAAAGAATTTATGGACTAATTCAATGTTTTCCAATTTACCAAAATTACCTATGTTTTAGTTACATTTTAATTTAAATGTTTTTGTAGTATATACATATCATTAGGTCCAAGTAACATAGTAGTGTGTGATATATATTTTGTAGACATAAGTGTAAGTTAATTATCATTGTCTTGCATAAATCATTCATGAGTTAAGTGTCAAATATAATTAACGAGTTTTACGTATTTCTCAATTATTAAGCTTGAGGGGCAAAAGGGTCTTTTAACACGTTTACGATTTTAGGGTTTTACAACTCTTCCCCTTTAACATAAAATTTTCTTCCTCGAGAATTGAAGTCGCAGAGGTACACAGAGACGTACGAGTTTAAGGCAGTCGTAGCAATTCATAGTTTCACACAGATCATATAGATTTCGGTTCCCAAAGCGTACTAAACTTATACGTAGCAGATTTCGGTGAGAATTTCGCAAAGAGGTACAGAATTTTATTCGATCATGAGGAGTGACAAATAACGGATACAAATCATTTTCCATTCACGTACCAACCCAGGCATTTCCCAAGATGTCGTATGATTTCAATAAGTTCAAATTATATGATCTCGGTATTATCACGTTGATCAGGCGTCATAATACTTGCATCACATAACAAGTCCTTATTGTCATCATATTCTGCCTCGGGTCATGACAAACCACATAACCAATATCAAATCAAAACAGATAACATACAGATAACAAGTAACATACCAAAACAGGCCAAATCACATACGTACAACATATACTACATCAACAACCTACCATATCACCAAAGAAGAAGGCCACCAACTTGCTCGAAATGGTTCCTCATGACTCATTACTGACGATCCAAAAGAAAGTTGAGATATTACCAAAATGCTAAACGATAAAACTTCACGATTCAAACCGAGTTCTGAACAAATCAAAGAAAAGCAATACTGATCAAAATCACTTAACAAAATATCAAACCGCCTCAAAACGCTTGACAAACGAATCGGAGTAACACAAGTCGTGCCCAAATCATATGAAGTAGATGAACCGTCTCAGCCACCGGTTGAATCTTGTCTCCGTCTTTTGCGTCTTTGGTTGATCCGTCCAACTTCCTCCAGTAACATCCTAATGTCTCGAGCAGCACGGCAGTCGGGTGTGGCTTCTGCTTCACGAACCTCTCCAACTCAGGGACTGTTGCAGCAACGCGGAGTCGACACCATCATCTTCGGCTCCACAGGTAGTCTTCATCTAACGATCAACAAACGGATGTGCGAAAACAAAATAAACAAACTCAAATGCAAAGAGAAGAAGGCCAAATCAATGAAGACAAAAGAATATCGAAGTCAAATCTGAATGGCAATCAAAAGGAATCGAAAAAGATCATAACAGACGGAAGCCTAATGTCTACCCAGTCCTCACAGGTCAATCCTAAGGTCAACAAGATGAAACCTGGCTCTGATACCATAATTGTAACACCCCAACCAGACAAGGGTAGGAGTGTCACATTCTGGTGTTATATCAGAACATACAGTTAAAAACGGAAGTCTTAAGAATAAAGTATCAAGTCATTTAAACAATGACTTACAAGGAAATTTACATAATCCAAAATGTTTAAAATAAAATGAGATCACCAAACAATAGCCCGACAAAATAAAACCAAATGATAAGGTAACTAGGGTTGGTCCACTCAAATAATCCAACTCTCAGCCCATCAAAGCCCATCTTCAAACCTAAAACCTGCCGCAGGAAAAGAAATGCGGCTGAACTTACAAAGCCCAGTGAACAGATATAACAAAAGGGAAGCTAAACAAAATCTGAAATGCAAAATGAAACAAAGGAAACTGATAACAAGATCGCAACGGAATTGAAACAATGAGTCAATGAGGATCCTGCAGAACACAATTATACAGATATCCAGAAAGAACAACAATCAAAGGAGAACACAGCCAAGCAACGCATCCATGACATATATATAATCAAATATAAACAAGCAGACATACAAGCACCGAAACATAATCAAGCAAAGCAGACGTCGCGTCCACTCAACATAAGAATAGCATGCAATCAAATTAGGAAATTAGAATACATATAAGACAAACAGAAAACTAAAAGCAAACGGAAGCAATCAATTAGGAAGTGAGCATGGCAATCACACAAGTCAAATAACCCACAGTTAATAACATGACAGTATCATAACAGATATATAAGCATGGCAGGTCAACAATTAGCAATAAGAACACTGACAGATAATCATAGCCTATGAACATAATTGAGCGAAGGTATCCATGATAAACAGATAAATCAACTGATTACAATCAAACATGATCACCAGACCAAACAAAGGGTCACATAGCAGTAAGATAACATATAGTTAGATAACGACAGTTGAATCATATAACCGCATATTAATCATATCATAGCAGGATAAACGGTAGCCACATAAAACATGAATAGCATAATCAAATTCAATATTCATATAACAACCCGGTACGTGAATGGAATTATAGTCTAAAGTAACGGAAGAAGAGTATGGCAGATCAATGCAATGGAATAAAGCATGGTAGTAGAGTGAGTCACATAAGGGTACAGAGTAATGGATAATTAATACATAATATGGTGCGTTGGGAAATACGGAAGGTACAATATAGGTTTATCAAAAGTGTAAGGGTTATCAGAAATCTACCCGAGCCCGGAAACATATCATATCATATCATATCATAAGTAGCCATTGTATTCGGAGGGGTGACCTCGGAATACCATACATAATAGGAGGGGAGACCTCAGTAACAAATGGAGTAGCTAGCTCCCGGAATTGTGAAGACGCGTATTGCACACGACATCATTCACCATATAAATCATATCATAAACAAACGTATCAGATCAAATCCCTCGAACATATCATATCTAGGATGCATTCATACTCCCCCCGGAACATATCATAGTGGCCAAAATCATATACATATAGTGAGCTCATAATCATATCATATCATAATGGGGACGGTGTACAACATCACTCGTGCACACTGGAGTCATGTCATTGGTGCATCAATGACACGGTCATGTTACCTTCATGACTAGGAACACATATTTGGCTCGGGTATCAAACTGAAGGGTCAAAGCATAATCATATCATATCATAAGGACTCATATCAAAGGTTCAGAAGTAAAAGGTCCATATCAGGTTTCCATAACATAAGTTTATAATCAGATGGTTCATAATCATAAGGTTCATAATCAAAAGTTCATAATCATATCAAACGAATATCAGAGCGGACATAATCATATCAAGGGATCACAGTAAAGGGAGTCATAACAAAGGTATCATAAGTGAAGTAAGGTCAAGGATCGAAAAACCAGGAAAAATCCCTACTAAAAAGAGATAGAATATCTGTACCTTAACGCCGATGAAAGGAAAGCAAACAAATGAATGAACACGAAGACATAACGTCACGTCTCCTCCAACGAATCTACACGGATTACGATTCGTATAATACTTATTAGCTAATTTAAGTCATAACGGATTAATCGTATTAATATTTTTAGAGTTATAAGCGTATCCTCATTTTTAGAAATAGACGTAATTAAAATACTTTAGGGTAATAACCGTTAATTAGTTAAGTATAAGGGTTACAATGATAAATGGCAAAATTAAATGTTTAATATGATAAATATCATATTTCAAGGCTTTATTAGATGATACTTCAAAGTGTAGAGTTACAATGTAATTATAATAAAAGTCTTATGTTACCTTTCAAATTTCAATGCACTCATACACGCAGCCTGATCCCACATACAACATGTAACCATATTCATCTTTTTTTAAATATATTATTATTATCATGCACTATATGAAAGACGTGTTTGCTTTTGTAATTTCATATATGGTTTCCCATAATTATTATCAACTTTGTTCTTTACACTAATATAAGTGCTTAGTTCCTTTCACATTCAAATGCATGTTTTTATATAAAACTTATTACAACCATGCAAGGTATATCTTCTAAACAACATTTCGATGTTATGAACATTAACAGTGACTACTTTCAAATGTGTTTCCTGTTAGCTTTACTACTCGCATATAGTTATGTGAAATACCATTAGCATCTATTTTCTACCGTTTAAGCTTTTGAATTATGTGACTTGTTTCAAAGAATGAATGAAGTAACGATCAACCATAAATGAAACACGACTGTGAATCAAAGAGTATACCTCCAAACCAAATGAAACGGTTTGAGTCCGAGAATGAATACAAGCGGTAGCACCGAACCAAACTCGAACATGTACAACACGAATACTATAAAAAAAAACCGCCACATCTACGAATGGATGCGCCCAAAATTCAGCCCTAACACGAACCTTGAACCCACGATAGTAGCAGAAACCCTCGACAGAAATTAAAGCCCACGAACAAGCTTCCTATATGAACCACAGACGATCACGACGCCCTCGAATCAATGTCAACGATCACCACACTTTTTCTTGCTTAAAATTTTTGGATGAAAATGGAGGCAAGGAATTTATGCCGTCACTTTTGGCTAGAGAAAATAGGGTTGTATGTGTGTTTTGAATTGGAGAAAAAGCAGGTTACAAATGATATTTAAATGGGATTTAATGAGAATAATGAGGAGTTGATTTGAAGTAAATGGGATTTATTGTGGAGTGAATCTCGGCCAACTAGGGGGGAAAGAATTTATGGACTAATTCAATGTTTTTCAATTTACCAAAATTACCTATGTTTTAGTTACATTTTAATTTAAATGTTTTTGTAGTATATACATATCATTAGGTCCAAGTAACATAGTAGTGTGTGATATATATTTTGTAGACATAAGTGTAAGTTAATTATCATTGTCTTGCATAAATCATTCATGAGTTAAGTGTCAAATATAATTAACGAGTTTTACGTATTTCTCAATTATTAAGCTTGAGGGGCAAAAGGGTCTTTTAACACGTTTACGATTTTAGGGTTTTACATTTGATGATAGGCGTTATGTTTTTGAGTGAGTTTAGGGTTTGATAAGAGTTTTTTTTTGGCATGAGTGATATATGCAGCGTTTTATACATCATACATTTAGGGTTTGAATTTGTGTCTAATGGGCTGTGATATGTTTCGAATATGGGACTCATGCATTTGGAGATTGTCCCTTGAGAATATACGAATATGTATGGGCCGAACAAATATTTACTTCATTTGGATGTGGATGTTTTGTACTTGGGGTGTAATAATGGTATGAGATGTCATAACTTAACACTGAATCGGATGTTATCTTGATAGTGTATGGGCCGAATGCTTTTGGTGTTATAATTCGTATACGCTAATTTGTATATATTTGGATTTGTGATAAGTCAAGGGGCGCTCACCTCATGAAATATTTTGGATTTAGACGATGTGATTATTCACTCTAAGACATTGTAGTATTTGAGTTTTGTTGAAGTTGGGTTTTATTTGGATATCATCGTTTTGAATCAAAATTGTATTTCATGGTTTTGGACTTGGATTGTTAATTGGACTTGGATGTTGTTGATGTTGGATTATGAACCGCTAATGAACCGTTGCATGTTCCCCTAAAACAGATATTCACGAAACCAAAGTTGTCATAACACATTCAAGCTGACATTGTTTACGGTTTTGTCTTGATTTTGTAAAATCCTGCGAAAGAATCTATTTCTCGGTTTAAATCATAGACTTGTAAAATCCCGTGACAATACAAACATCCTGGTAAGTGTAAAGTGCATTTCCGGATCTATCTTATGGTTTATTCTTGGTTCTGTAAAATCCCGCAAAAGAAACTATTTCTCGGTTTAAACCATAGAGTTGTAAAATCCCGTAATGAGGGAACCGTCTTGGAGAAAAGAAAGTGTATTTCGGGATCTTATTTGATGCTGGTGCTACAGTTTCTGTGTCGAAGAAGGGATAAAAGGCTGTACTACATGAATTGGATGTGTGTTTAGATATTCGTCATGGCAGGTTGGTTATTACATGGTTTTACGGGGTTATGTGCTTCTAACCATGGTCGGGATGAAAACCATTATCATAGTTCACTTAAAACGTCAAAGGAGGCTAGATTTGAGCTTTTATCTAGAAGATGTGACAAAGGGGTTAATTCACTATTATTTATTTGAGGTTGAAGTGAAATATCACGGGCAAGTGTACATAGTATCTGAAGGTATCGGGGATGGTTGGATGAAGATTCTTCATGAACCTTTTTCGAGCTTATTTTCAAAAACGAAGACTTGGAAGTCTAGTTATTGTTGGGTGACTTTTTTTTTCTTTTACCACTTGGGGGAATTGGGCTCTTATCACCACAAAATAACTATCACTTTAAGGAGTTACATTGTAGTGCTCAGTGTCACATTTAATTATGGATTCTCAAGAGGTGATGTACGTCTAATACTTGATGGTTGGTTGGTTGAAGAGTATAGAGTACTTAGAGATTCAAATGGGCATGAATTCTCGACACCGCTCTTTGTTACATATGTGCAAGTTTAAGTCACGAGTTCGGGTTAGTTTACTTTAGGGTCAAATTCATCATATTGGGTTTTCTCCATCAGCTGTCACTACAAAGAGCCTACTTAATGATAATGGGGTTGATTACATGTTTTGCCAAGAGATCTGAAAAGAGAGAGATTATGACGTATGAACACATCAGTTCATGCCTCGTTCTCTAAAGAAAATAAAATTGTACGTCTCAGTGCGCTTTATCTTCAAAAGAAGATAAATCTTCTTATGACGTTTGAACACATCAGTTCAAGCCTCGTTCCTCAAAGAAAAGAAAAGTGTACGTGTCAGTGCGCTTAATCTTCGGAAGAAGAGAAATCTTCTCATTAATGACCATTCTCATCAACATGCTTCATACTTTTTCCACGCGCTTTTAGTTATCAAGTGAACCGGGCTACTGTTGATTGTTTTCTTATTCCACTTGATCAACTATAATGACGATGGCGACATCATGTGCTAATTTTGCGGGGGAGAAGTGTGAATAGACTACATTTGGATGATTTCACTTATTCAATCAAGAATGGCAACTCCGTATGCAATTCTTGAGGGGGAGAAAAAGTGTGAATTTACTGCATGGTTGATTGATTTCTGAGAATAAATGGTCAAACGGCTCCAAACTCATGTAAGAACCGAGCTTCTTCTTATCGAGTCATCTTCACATGGAGTTTTCTAGTAAGAGTCGTTGGTTAACATCTTCACACGGGCTGATTTGATCAATGACAAAGTGCTTCTAGTTGCGGGGCTGATTTCCTTAATAACATCTTTCTGTTCTTGTTTGATTGGGAGGGATTTGAGTTAAGGGGATTTGCTATTTGTATGTTAACGGGAATGCATTTGGTAAGTTGAAGATGTTGACTTTCTATTCCCCAACTGGACAATCTTGAAGAAGGTCGAGTCTACAGTCGGTTCTACATTTTCTGCTGCATGTTAGAACACTAAAGACGAGTTGCATTTGATTATCTAAAGACTTCTTCTTAATCTGGGCTGTTATCTAACATATTGTCGATTTAGGGGAGAGCACTAATTGGGGGAGAGTGAAAAGCCAGATATAATCCCCAATTAGACTTGCTCACATTCTTCAGCAAGTTGATTCTCACAAGAGTTCAAGTGTTCTTCTCAACAAATTTCTAGTAAACTTGATGAACTTAATTCTTCTAAGTGATTGAAGATATCCCGGGACGACAAAAGTCATGACCGCAGAGAAACTCAAGGCTTTTGGTGTTATTATTCCAACTACATGGGGGAAGTGATGTTAGAGAAAGTTTCTGAAGATAAAAGAGGTACACAAGTGTGTGATGATCTCGATGTTATCGCAATCATCGGGGGAGAGAGAATTGTGTACATTAGGGGCACTCAGCTGTCTCACTTAAGGGCTTAATCAGTGATTCAGAGATATAATCACTTATTCCAGAGTTGACATCCGCAGAGATTGTCATCCGCAGAGATAATCAGTGATTCGGCCTACTTCTTCAATGTTATCGGTTGTTCTCTCTTTGGGGAATGTGTGTATTCGGGAGAGTTCTTGAGCATTATACAAAGAGAATGACTACATCAATTCAACTACTTAGGGGAATTGTTCTCTTGACACCTTTTGGAATGGATCGCTTCAGACGTCAGTTGAAAAGAAATATGAGAAGATTATTTAAGTGTGGGATGAAACGTTGATTTTCTTCTATTGGATGATATAACCTCGAACGAAGAATCACGGTGATTATTCTTAAAAGGAGCAGCAAGATCCATGATAATGGTGTGCTTCTTTGTGTACCTGGCTAATGGAAGCTTAAAAGAAAGCTTTGAATCTGCTCAGCTAAAGGATTTTCGGTTTGGGGGGAAGCTGCCAAAGTCTCACATTCTTAAAGGCTCTATTTCTTCTTTTCAAGAGCCTCAGAAGCTTTGGTGGTGGACGCTTAAGAGATGATGATTTCTATCTTTTACAACGGGGATGCTCGATATCCTTATCTCGGTACGCGTATCATCATCTTCTTAAATTATATCATCTACTCTATCTTTGTAAATATTTATCAAAAACCAAATACAAAAATATAAAACCAGTAAAAAGAAAATAGAAAATTATAAAACCAACAAAAACCCATAAAAATCAGAAAAACTTGAAAAATACCAAAAATATGTTTTTCTCATGACATGTCTTTTGGTATCGATAACATCTGCGGTCTTAGAAATGTCATTCAATAATGGCACGGGACCATAGATGAAGTTCGAGCAGAAGGTGTAAATATTCTTTTCCAAATCATGTCTCTAAAAATGGCTTGCAATTATTTCAGACTGTAACCCGTGCTTAAAACTATGGTTTGCTATTATTTCTGATAGCAACCCGCTCTTCAAAGAGGGAAAGTGCTGCACTTAAACAATTTTCAAATATTTTGTGCACTTATCCTAAATCAAAATGAGGAAAGTATGTCGAAGGACTGCTGTTCCTACTCAAATATTTTTCCTTCTAAAATTCTTCAGAAAAATATTTGTTTTAACAAAATGGTGGTTAATGAGTTGCAAAAACAATCAGTATCAGAAGTTTTATAAATTTGAAAAACTCAATCAATGACTTCAGCGCTTTTAAAACTTTTCAAGAAAAAGAGTCATTGATTGAGGGGAGAATGTTTTTCAAAATTACATCATCTAACGGGCTTTCTTAATCATCCTACGTGCTTATCTGAAAAATATAATTGCCTATGTTGAAGGACTAGGTTTCTAGGATGTGATTGTTAGGATTAGATGATTATAGATAGATGAATAATAATTCCCATGCCCATATATGATCTAATTGATATGTTGGATTGGCGTTAATTAGTCGATTGCTGTTTGGGTGATGTCGACCACCATATATTTGTATGTATGTTGACTAACATATGCAGATAAGATGGTATAAAAGAATGTTCCCGATCCGGAATCCCGCAATTGATGATTGGATGCCGAAAACAAAGGGTAACGATATCTTGGGTTGACAAATGAAGAAACGGAGCTTAATTGGACTTCTATGGAGAGTTGGCATGGAAAAATGCAACGTAAGAGGTCTCACTGCATCTGCAGATGGTTTTCTTCATCAGCAAATGAAGAAACGGAGCTTAATTTGAACTCAGTTGGCATTAAAATGCAACGTATGAAGTCTCACTGCATCTGCAGACGGTTTTTCTTCCAAGCCCTACAGCAACAACATAAGCTACTCAACCACCTAACGTATCTTTGTGCCGGGATAATAGTGATAATACCATTTTTCTAAAACTTTGAAAAAATATTGTTTTTGAAAATGGAAAAATGTTGTTTTGAAAATAAATCAGATTCAAAGTTTTGAAATCAACCGGGCTTTATTTTGCTAAATCTTTAGTGATTTCAAATTAAATATTTTCAAATGATATTTCATCTATCAAGTCCGTTTTTACAAAATAAAGTGGTGATCTAAAGATTTAATGTTATGTCATGGTATGATTTTTCTTTAAAACTCAAAGAGCTTTCAAAATGAAAATTTTTCTGTTCTTGTTTGATTGTGAAATTGTTTTATTTTACTTAAAGATCTCTTAAAAACTATCATACCTGACACTAACAATCTTTAATGTCTGTAATTGGTCCTCATCAGTCATTTTTCAAAATTAAATCTTGCCACGTCTTTCCCCTAAAATTTTCCAAATAATTTATATCAATCGGGATCCAAAATCTTAATTGGTTTGAAATTTTTGATCGGGGGAGAGATCGTGATTTAAATCTCAAATCTGTTTAAATGGAATTGGTTTTAGTCCTTTAAAGGCACTCCTGCCTCCATGTGCCAAACAATTTCAAATATACAGTGCACATGTTGAGGAGGAGCATTCAACCAAAAACCAGAAGAGTATATAAACCAGGCGCATTTTCTCCCATGTTTTCTAAACCTCATTAAATCACTTGGGATCCAAAATCTCAAAGGGTTTGATATTTTTGATCGGGGGAGAATTTGTGATTTAATATGAAATTTGATAAAAGGTGATCATTTGATTCAATGTGTTGGCTCTCTCTAATATGTGCTAAACTCTTTCATATATTGATGCACATATTGAGGGGGAGCGAATGGTTTCTATTGGTGATCGTGAAAAGTACTTCAAAAAGAACTCTTTCCTCTATGTGATAAAATGATTTCAAATATCCTATGCACATATTGAGGGGGAGAATTTACCAAAGAAAATCAAATGGCTTTTTCCATAGGAAATTGTGATCAAGAATTTATTTCAAAAGAACTCTTGCCTCCATGTGCTAAACAATTTATAAAATCATATGCACATGTTGAGGAGGAGCATTTCTAAAAGATCAAAACTATTAAGGTACAAAATGCTTTGATTTTATATCACAAGTACCTTGATTGATTTTCCAAATGATTTTTCAATTGGTTTCGAGAAGGAATGAACTATACCAAAAGACCGAACTTTTTACTTTATGAATGGAGTTATAAGGATGGTTAGGTTAGGTATTCGTTCCCACGATCCATCCAGAGCCGGAGGGATCTACCCAGGGACAATCCACAAGATAGTGTAGAAGTCCTTAGGTATGATGAAAAAAGGAGAAAAATGAGACTATGGGAAGAGTGCGGACTGAGATAGAGCTAGTACTGGAATAAACCCAACAAGATTCTAGTTATGAAATCTCGGTAAGCACTGAAGAGGTTGAAGAATGAAAATGAATTAAACGTGAAAAAGGGTGAAAAGAAATAGCCCTCCAATAATTCAACCTTAGGGCAGTAACCGGGTTCAATACATATGCTACTGGTGGTTACCAAGGTAACGCCGGTATTGAAGACAAGACGTCATGGACCCAGTGACGCACTGCACTAAACTTCCCAAGCTACTCAAGTTCCTCTTAAAAGGACTTGTTTCATTCTCACGGGGAACCGACATTATCTATCGACTTTCTCTTAGAGATTATTGATATTGAAGAAGGAGACCCTCTCCCTAGTCTCCGGCATAGGAATCAAATGTGCACTATTGAGTCTAGAGCCAAGAGATCATCCACAATATCTCATTAGGACACAATTAATGAAGACTCACTATATCACACAATGTGGAAAGTAAGAATATATTAAGAGTCCTAGGCATTATCCTTGTGGTATTGCCAGAACATCCGAGTGATATGTAAATATTCACGATGAAGATGGAAATCCTTCTAGAGCCAACATCAAACAAGCTCTTGGTGGGTGACATGTGAGATCTTGCAAAAGATCAAGCTTGTGACAACTGGATAGAAACGATGGGGTGATTCAATCATGAATCAACCTTGGTTCAGGATTGGAATTGACGAATACTTTTGGAAAAACCGTTTGATGTGCAAACCTTCTTTTCTCTAGCACATCGAATGTGTATTCATGTTTTCAAACACAAAAAGTATCTCTGATTGAAAAAATACTTTTGGAAAAACCGTTCGATGTGCGAATCTCTTCTTTTATCTAGCACATCAAATGTGTACTCTCTTCAAATACAAAAAGTATTTATGATTGAAAAATTGATCTTTCTCATAAAACCTTCGTCGTATTGCAAAACTCTTTCTTTTAAGCAATACGCGATTGTTTTCAAATCAGTTTTTCATCAATCAGTGAATCTCAATTCGCTGGTTCACTCACTCCGTGTTGTCTTCTTTGAGACGTTCCGGTTTGAGAACAACTAGAACAGCTACGAAACCCTGTCAAGGAGATTCTTTGGAATTATACCTGATCATAGGCAGTACTTGTATTGATCAACGGGGAACCGTGGGCCGTGTACCTCAATTCAACAAAAGTGAGCAAAGACACTTTCGTGTATTTTATTGCTAACTATTGTTTGCAGGTAAATTTGGACGATTGCAGCTGATCAGAATTGAGGAGTCAATCCAATGCCGCATGCTCACAGCATTCACACTTAATTGAAGAAATCATGACTAGTGCATATCTACAGAACCTGGCTCTGATATTTTTATACCATGCTTCTGCTACGCTACTGCAAATATCATAAACCAGTAAAGCTTCCGCTACTCGGATGAAAAGATGGCATGATCCAGAAAGTGTGAGCATGTCGGTTCAAAAGTCACAACATCACATGATGGCAACACAATAAAGGGTGATCCAGAGATTTACTGTGGCTGATGATCTCAATGAAAGCTCGAAGATCATCAAAGATGTCGATCAGTTAAAGAACTCCACTGAAAGTACAAATCATGCGGACTTTGAAGAATCGCTACTAAAGCACAAAGACTGTTGATCTTGAAGAATTGAAGTCTACGAGCTCAGAACTAAAGACAAAGAAACAAGGCTAGGATGCAAAATGTATTTCATGGGGTGACCTCCTTTAGGGGGAGATTGGTAGGAATTGGAAATTCCATGTTAAAGTGTCGGTCACCCCAATTATGGTCTAGCATATGTTAGCTCGTAGACTTGTAGTTATTTACGTTGTTTTGTTGTTAATTAGTTAATTATTAGCGTAGAATAGTTTAGTGTAACACCGTGGAGGAAGGTCGGGTCTTTACCCGCTGTATACCTGATCCACAAGCCGTCAGGAGGTCATTTAGTTTGTAACCTATAAGTACCCTCTACCTTCCAAGGTAGAGGGTTGGAAGTTCTAATCTAACCTTTTACACTTTTGTTTATCTCTCTAGAATTTCCTCTCTACTCTCTTCATCTCTCTAACCATGGCATTCATATACTATCATCATCCTAGACCACCCGAATCATCTAAACAACATAATATTTACGATCCTACAACCCATCATTGACATTTCAAAGTGTTTTGTCGTTAGTTTTGCAAAATCATTTGAGTATTTTAAATGTGTTGACCCAAAAATGATGTCATCCACATAGATTTAAACGATTAAGATGTGAGCCCCGTGATATTGTATGAAAAGTGTAGGATCGACCGAACCTTTGGTGAAATTATTGGAAATGAGGAAGGATGATAACTTATCATACCACGCCCGAGGAGCTTTTTTGAGTCCGTACAGAGCTTTGTTCAGTTTATAGACATGGTTCGGGAACTCGGGATCAACGAATCCTTCTGGCTGGCTGACATAAACCGCTTCTTTCAGTTTCCCGTTCAGAAAAGCAGTTTTGACGTCCATCTGAAAGACCGTGATGTTCATGTGTGCCGCGAATGCTAGAAATATCCGAACAGCCTCAAGACGAGCAACCGGAGCGAATGATTCTTCAAAGTAAATACCCTATTCTTGTCTCAAACCCTTAGCCACCAGACGTGACTTATTTCTGATTACGTTCCCTTCAGAATCCAATTTGTTTTTCCAAATCCATTTGAGACCAATGACGTAGACCCCTGTTGGTCTTTCAACCAGTTCCCATACTTCAAGACGTTTAAACTGATTGAGTTCTTCCTGCATGGATTCAATCTAGTTGTCATTGGTCAATGAGTCTTTAATGTTTCTAGGTTCAGATTGGCAGACAGTGAGTGCATAAATGCAATGTTCAACATCTGTGTGAAGACGTTGTCTCGTTACGACTGGTTGATTCGGGTTACCAATAATATTCTCAAGAGGATGGTCTTTTGTCCAACGATGAGTGGAAGGTTGATGTTGATAAACATTTTGCAGATTGGGTGGATTCAAATGGCTTGTAGATGATTTTGCAACATCAGGTGCAACAGTTTCATTAGCAAACGGGTTGAAGAACGCATTTGGATCAAAATCTGCAGGTGGGGGTACTTCATTGTTCAGAACATCATCAGCTGGTTCAGCGTCGTTGGATGCAGTTTGTTCAACTGTTGTTGTAGAGTCAACTGGTGGTGCTTCTTCAACAGTGGTTGTTGTAGCAGGTGTATCAGGTATTGGAATATGATCAGGTTGAGCAGCGGAAACATTGGATACACCTGGAGCACGTTCATCAATGTCATCACAAAACAGAGGAGCAAAGAGTTTTTCCATTTGTTGACGAATAAGCTGGGGGATTGGTTCAGCTGATGATAGGGTTTGGGGGAAGTTTAAACGGTTGTGACTGGGTTCCAAGCTGTTATGCTCAGAAGCCATTTCAGTAAGTTCATCGAAATTTGCATGAATCGTTTCCATAACCTGCTTTGTACGACGATTCCAGATCCGGAAACCCTTAGAATTTTCACAATATCCTATAAAGACTCCAATGTCAGCTTTGGCTTTGAGCTTACCAAAGTCATCACGATCATTATTCGGATAACAAAGGGATC
Source organism: Chrysanthemum seticuspe (assembly GCA_019973895.1). Lineage (NCBI taxonomy): Eukaryota > Viridiplantae > Streptophyta > Magnoliopsida > Asterales > Asteraceae > Chrysanthemum > Chrysanthemum seticuspe. The sequence continues at coordinate 190,386,678 of BPTQ01000009.1, forward strand.
CAAATACATGAAAGTGTTTGAGGTTCGGTTTATGGTTGTGGATAAGCTAATAAGGTGTTTTGTTGTGGCGCTTGGTAATCATTGATCGATTCTGAGTGTACCATGCGGTTGACACGGCTTCAGCCCATAAGTAATCCGGAATTTTAGCATTAAGTAACATCGTTCTTGAAGCTTCCACTAATGTGCGGTTTCGTCTTTAAACAACTCCGTTTTGTTCTGGTGTACGTGCAATAGATGTTTGATGCTCAATTCCCACTTTTTCATAAAATTCTCGAAGAGTTTGATTCAAAAATTTAGTTCCTTTGTCTGTCCTAATTTGTCGGACTGTGTTCTGGAGCTGAACTTGAATTTTCGTGAGAAAGGTGATGATCATCTGTGGAGCTTGATCTTTTCTTCGAAGAAAGTAGACCCAAGTCCATCTTGAGTAGTCATCTACAATTACCAGGATGTAGCGTTTGCCATTAATCGTTTGCACACGCATCGGGCCACACAAATCCATGTGAAGAAGATGAAGCACATGCTGAGAGCTGTGTTCCATCTTTGAAGGAAAGTGAGCACGAGTGCTTTTCCCTTGTTCACATTCTGAGCATAGGTGATCTTTAGAATATCAGAATCTCGGGAGACCTTCAACTAGTTTGTATCGAGCAAGGTTGGTTATGGTTTTAAAGTTTAAATGTGAGAGACGACGGTGCCATAGCCAAGATTTTGTTGATGTTGCCTTTGAAAGTAGACAGATGGGAGATGAAGCAATCATGTCTTGCATGTAGATAGTGTAGAGACTTGAATTGCGAGTGCCAGACATAAGATCGTTTCCTTGTAGATCACGAATGAAACAAGTTTTCTCCCGAAATGCAACTTCCAAATCTCCATCACAGAATTGACCGACTGAGATGAGATTGTGACCGAGGCCTTCCACGTAATAAACCCTGCTAATTTCGATGTTGCCATTGATGTAATCTCCGTAGCCCATGATAGCTGCGAAGTGATCATTCCCGAATCTGACAGTGCCAATGAACTTTGCAATAAAGTTTGATAACAGTTTGAGATTGCCTGTCATGTGTCGGGAACATCCGCTATCAAGAATCCAAAGGATGATCTGTATCACCTGCATTACACACAGACGACACAGATGGAATAGAAGTAGATGTGGAACCCGAAGAGTTAGAGGGTTCCGAAGCAGTTATAGTCGAAATACACACATCAATGATTTTAGGCATCCATTTAAATCCTAGTATATTATGTATCCATTTCTGCCATCTCCAACTAGTCTTTGCTTTAGTCTTAGTGAATGCACTAGGTGGCACTACATTCCTTGGAGGTGATACTGGAACTACAAGGACATCAATGCGTTTCTTAGAATCTAAAGAGGGTGGTTTACCAAGCACAGACTTAGAAGCATTTGTGGGCCTAGAGGTATTCCATTTCTGTCACACCCCCAAATTACCTGTTTTGCAGCGGAATGGAATTCCTGGGGATTGACTGTCATAGCATCACAATCACAGTTATGTTGAACGACCTAAAGTGTCGTTTGGAAAATACATCGTTTGATTTAATAAAACAATCAGAGTTTACAAAGTAGGTCCCAAATGAAAATCAACTTGTGCGGAAATAAGTTTGTTACAAATTCAAACGATGTTGTAAAGTACATAAAACCCAAGTGAGACGCGTCGTCATCGCGACCCCATGATGTGTCCAAATGCATGCCATGAAGTGAATGCCTTAGATACCTGAGATAAAACATGCTAAAAAGTGTCAACACAAAGGTTGAGTGAGTTCATAGAGTTTGAATTTAAATGTAAAGCCTTTCAAAATCGTTTATGCAGCAAAGGCATTGTAAATCGTTGAAATGTAAAGACTTTCAAAATCATTTATGTAGCAAAGGCATTGTAAATCCACTCAGTTCCAAGTCCCGCCCATACAAAACTTGCAACCTGTGTGTTCACAACCCATTGCCAAATGTATATAGTGTATGTTCAAATCGTTCCAAGACCGTTAGTCCATGATCGTATACCAAGTCCGTTAGATCGTGTTCATACCAAGTCCGTTAGCTCAATGAATATACCAAGACCGTTAGACCAATGAATATACCAAGTCCGTTAGACCAATGAATATACCAAGACCGTTAGACCAATGAATTATGATATGGAAATTCTAAGTATGGCAATAATGTTACTACGCATGACTAAGCATTCAGTTCAGTTAAACATGTAATTGCAAATAATCATGAATGTCATAAAAATAGTCGATGAGCATGTATCTCCCCCAAAGAGTTTAATAAAAGCATTAAAACAAGAAAAGTGGGGCTATGGAACTCACGGTAATCCATAAAAGTTAATGTACTTGTGAAAGTAAATGAAAACAGTTTGAGCATGTATCTCCCCCAAAAGTAATTCAAAACGTATAAAAGCAGGGGCTATGAAAACTCACTTGGTGGAATGATGCGAAGACAAAAGTGAGCACACCGCGATGTAATGTGATACGCAAATCTGGACCTATTACCAATGACATGATATGCAATGAGTTGCAATGTAATGCTATGCATGCACTTCGTATGTTATTTATACCATTTACGAGTTTTGGAAATATTACTCGTCGACGAAAAATACTCTTTTGACGTCTCGACCAATCAAAAGTGACTTTACATGTTTTTACGCCAAAATGTCATCCTACAATGGTTTTATAATGATTTTTGGTGAAATTATCACTTTTCGTCGCAAAACAATGTCGTCGGAAAAATCATGAAATCAACAAAAATGACTCCGGAAAAGTAGTCGTAAAACGGTGTACGTCAATCGTTAGAGAACGAACTCGACGGTTTTGGAAAGTTTGTATCGATATCTAAAAGTTCCAGTTCAGGAGTTTTCGTCCAAAAGGTCTCGATCATAAAGATATCAAAGGCTAAAGTTGGTGATTTTTGCTAATTGTGTGCAGAAAATTAGTTTCGGCCAATGTTTGAACATCCGTAAATAATTCACTATGACTCCGCTTGACAAACGGGTTTCGGTTTTCAAAAATATGGCCGGTGAACTTGATTTTACTAGAAGACATTTCGTTCTAAAAAGTTTTGCATCATGGTTAAAAACTGCCGCAAACATGGTCGTTACAGCTAATGTAATACTTGTAACGTAAAAATAATATAGTTTTTCAGAAAATATTAGTTACGGCAACTTTATGAAAACGTGCATATATTCGTCGTTTCAAATCCGTTTTCTACGTAAAATATGTCCTTAGCTTCGTATCGAAGTAAACTAATATATTTTTGAGAAGTCGAAATAATTTGTGAAGCTTAAGGCTCGTTTTTGACCCGAAATATGTAAAAACAGCAAGCTGAGTTTTTCAGAAAAATATACGTTTCGTCGTAAAACTTTAAAAATTCACCACGGCTTCGTTATAACTCCGTTTTTATCCGTTCAAAAGGCCACGGATTCGTTTTAAAGTATATTTTCTAAATATCAAGGCCAAAGTTTCGTACAATCTGTTGGTTTTTCCAGAAATTCGAATTAAGGACAGAACGTAAAATATAGTTTACGAAAATAGTTTTTCACAGATAAAACCTATTCTAATCCCTTCAAATCAACTCCACAACTAATCTAATCCTACCATACACCTTCTTAGGGTGTCATGGGTTCCTAATCACCATCAAGACCAAAGAATACCATGGGAGTAATTATAGGATGACCATAAGTATATAAATAACTCTAAAATCTTGAAATAAATGGTATAAATCACATAACATGCATATAAGCTCCAAAAATGAAAAGAAACATATGAAAATGAAGAGGAAACATGAAAATGATAAAAACATGCTTACAAGTGATAGTGATGAGGTGAAAGTAACAAGGATTATCCTAAATACTCTTGGTTTTTATTTCAAAACCTAATAAAGAGTATACACTAGATTGTTATAATGCTTGAACTTGATAAAAATCTTGATCCCTTGTTTTCTTTGATGTAGAACCGGTTGTAGAAAACCAAAAGAGAGAAAGAAAGATTTTTGTTTTACACCATGACTTGAGTATTTGTATGTGTAAGTGAATTAATATCTAGTATATATGTATGTGTACTTGAATGAATAAAGATTTCCACAATATCATAAGGGGGGGGGGGGTTCGGCAGATTTTAGGGGAAAAGAGGGGGGAGGGCATGGTGTAATTAATGTCTTGTCCCTTGGTTTGAAATTATCCAAAGTATACATATATATATTTGTGTAATAATATGGTTATTATGAATTGGGTACAAGTAGGTTTTTAATAATCAAAATGGAATGTAATGAGATAATAAAAATTGTAAAAATACATTCCTTGTGAAATTTGAGTGATAAAATAATTATCGTACAATTTTTAAGAAAACGACGTAATAATTAAACTTTAACGATTTAAGTACCAAATAAATTTGAAACACTAGGAAAACTAAAAATATAGTTTTTATAAACTAAACGTAAGTATAAAAATACCTCGGGATCATTTTTGAAAGTAACGGGTTAAATAATCAAAATAAAAACTCATGCGATAAAGATTTTTAAATATAAAAAAAATTACGCGCTGCAAGTGAAATGAAATGTCGTGAATGCACTAATGAGATGCACATGATGTCAATGTAATGTAGACTAATCATAGTCCCTATGAAATGTACGTGATGTCATGATCATGAATTCGCCGCTAAACCTCAAAGGTTACGCGAATTTGAAACAAGTAAACCAAGTTTACTATAAATGTTGAAATAGTGAGACATGAATGGTGTCGAGGAATGACCTGAAAGTACGGGTTGTCACATTCGCCCAACCAAAAAGGAATTCAGTCCCTGAATTCAATCGTTGTTAGTCTCTCGGGTTTAGGGTTTGATGTAGCAAACTTTCCCATTCCCGAGCAAAACCCTCAAAAGACTTTTTGGTAACCGATTTTTACTTAATCTCACAACTCATCAAACAAGAACTGTCATGAGATTAGGCTAAATCGGTTTAGGTAACAACTTGTTTCTAGCTCGATCTTTGCAACTCATCAAACAAGAACTGTCACGCGGATCAAACTGGAAACAAGTGGTTTGAAGAAAATTCTTTTGAAAATTTGGCTCGATTACGGAATTGCTTACTCATATAAGCCTACTACTCCCTTCATTGCATGATTCTTCCTGAATTAGACATAGGTGATCAGGCTATGTATAATTTAGGAGTAACTATGCAATGCTTGGACTAATCGACTCATATGTTTGTTTGGTGTTGGGTCAACTGTTGTTAAAATTGTGATGAACATCGAGGAGAAAAGACATGGAGAAGTGTCGTTAAAATGATAGTTGAAGTAACAAGATTTAAAATCCTCGTAAATGATAACAAATCGGAAAGAAAGTAAAGTACGATAGATGAGAATATTTTACAACGAGTGGGTTATCAAAAGTAGTACATCTTAGGTTATAAAGATTCGGACACGATGGAAAACATAAACTTAGTACGACATAGTACATAAGGAGAAATAAGACTGTTAGTTTCCGAACTTCTTCAGTCTTCCGCGTCGTTGATACCTTGACGAGCTCCTCCTCCTCCTTCTAACATATATACATTCCCATGAGCACCTTCGACTTGTTGACCTTGGTTTTGAGGACATTGATTCCGATAGTGTCCTTGCTCCCCGCATCTGTAACATGTAACCATGGCCTTGCCTCTACAATTCCTGGCAAGGTGTCCCAGTTGTTGACACTTGTAACATTTAGCAGGACAAAGACCCGTGTGATGATACTTACATCGATTACATAGTGGGTAGGTTCCAGCATAACCTCTGCCTTCTACTGGTGCAGCAACATATACCATTGCAGTTTCTTGCCCTCTTTTCTGTTGTTGATGATAGTTAGTGTTGCGGTTTTGGTTGTTGTTGTTATAATCTCCTTGGTCGTCTTCCCATTTTCTTTTGTTGTTGTTGATTTGGTTATCGTCGTTGTAGTTGTTGTTTTGGTTATTGTAGTAGTTGGTACAGTTGTTGGGGTTGTTGTTGTTTTGGTTGGTGTTGGGGTACTTGCCTCTCTTCACTACCTGGGCCATGAGCTTTTGAGTCAATCGAATAGCTTCCTCAATCGTTTGCGGGTCAGAAGAAGTCACATCGCCTTGAATAATTTCGGGAAGTCCCCCGATGAAAGCCTCTAGCAACTTCTCATTATCAGAAACCATGGACGGGCATAACACAGCCAATTCTTGGAATCTCCGAATGTAAGTGTCAATATCGTACCCAATGGTTACTAATTCATAGAACTCCGTCTCCAACTTTTTGATTTCCGTTCGAGGACAAAACTTCTTAGTCGCCAAACCCTTAAATTGCTCCCAAGTAAGCTTGAAAGCATTCTCCATCCCAATCGGTTGAGCATAAGAATTCCACCACGATAATGCTCCATCGAGTAATGTGCTCGTAGCAAATTTAACTTTACTATCATCCGGACAGTTACATAGCAAAAACACTGATTCCAATTTTTCAAACCATCGCACCATGGCTGTGGCTCCTTCAGTCCCTCTAAACTTGGTGGGTTCACCACTTTTGAAGTCTTTGTACGAACATTTCTTAACTCCGGATCCTCCGACATTTCCAGTAGCAGTAGCAAGCCTTGCGGCTTCAGCAGCAGCCACGGCCTCAGCAGTAGCAGCAGCCATTGTTTCCCTTTCGACTCTTAGAGCATTAGCAATGCTATCATTTACCAACTTTTGAATTGCTGCTTGGGTCATTTCAACTGTAGCTTTCTTCGGTGCCATATCTTCTTCAAAACAAGAGGAAATGTGAGACGTAGCAAAATCCGATGTTAATAATAAGCGCTTCAAAGAAATGTGATAAGAAACGATGAGTTTGAGGTTATTTTTCAAAATGATCGACGGTTTCCGAAAAGATAGGTTATGAGGTGTTGTAAGTGCTTCAATGTATGATAGTTTAGAGACTTAATGTGTGAATAAAGTGTAACTCGACATGTTAGTGGTGAAACAAAGGAGTGAGAGCGACTTCGCCCTATTTAAAAGTTTATCTCGGCATTCGACGTTATCGGTGATGAATCAGCTGATATAAAAAATTGTGATAGGGAATGACAAGGAATTCTCCACGTTAGAGTATGGGGAAAAGATAATGGGATGGCATTTAAGGGCATCCATGTGACAATCGATGTGAAATGAAAGTGAATAACTCGAAAAATGTACGTATAAATCGCATGCAAAGTGAACATGCACTTATGATGAAATGATGAGATGCTATGATAATGTAGTTATAGTCTAGGGTCAATGATGCAACCTAGTTCTCTATAACTGAAGCTCTGATGCCAATCTGTCACACCCCCAAATTACCTGTTTTGCAGCGGAATGGAATTCCTGGGGATTGACTGTCATAGCATCACAATCACAGTTATGTTGAACGACCTAAAGTGTCGTTTGGAAAATACATCGTTTGATTTAATAAAACAATCAGAGTTTACAAAGTAGGTCCCAAATGAAAATCAACTTGTGCGGAAATAAGTTTGTTACAAATTCAAACGATGTTGTAAAGTACATAAAACCCAAGTGAGACGCGTCGTCATCGCGACCCCATGATGTGTCCAAATGCATGCCATGAAGTGAATGCCTTAGATACCTGAGATAAAACATGCTAAAAAGTGTCAACACAAAGGTTGAGTGAGTTCATAGAGTTTGAATTTAAATGTAAAGCCTTTCAAAATCGTTTATGCAGCAAAGGCATTGTAAATCGTTGAAATGTAAAGACTTTCAAAATCGTTTATGTAGCAAAGGCATTGTAAATCCACTCAGTTCCAAGTCCCGCCCATACAAAACTTGCAACCTGTGTGTTCACAACCCATTGCCAAATGTATATAGTGTATGTTCAAATCGTTCCAAGACCGTTAGTCCATGATCGTATACCAAGTCCGTTAGATCGTGTTCATACCAAGTCCGTTAGCTCAATGAATATACCAAGACCGTTAGACCAATGAATATACCAAGTCCGTTAGACCAATGAATATACCAAGACCGTTAGACCAATGAATTATGATATGGAAATTCTAAGTATGGCAATAATGTTACTACGCATGACTAAGCATTCAGTTCAGTTAAACATGTAATTGCAAATAATCATGAATGTCATAAAAATAGTCGATGAGCATGTATCTCCCCCAAAGAGTTTAATAAAAGCATTAAAACAAGAAAAGTGGGGCTATGGAACTCACGGTAATCCATAAAAGTTAATGTACTTGTGAAAGTAAATGAAAACAGTTTGAGCATGTATCTCCCCCAAAAGTAATTCAAAACGTATAAAAGCAGGGGCTATGAAAACTCACTTGGTGGAATGATGCGAAGACAAAAGTGAGCACACCGCGATGTAATGTGATACGCAAATCTGGACCTATTACCAATGACATGATATGCAATGAGTTGCAATGTAATGCTATGCATGCACTTCGTATGTTATTTATACCATTTACGAGTTTTGGAAATATTACTCGTCGACGAAAAATACTCTTTTGACGTCTCGACCAATCAAAAGTGACTTTACATGTTTTTACGCCAAAATGTCATCCTACAATGGTTTTATAATGATTTTTGGTGAAATTATCACTTTTCGTCGCAAAACAATGTCGTCGGAAAAATCATGAAATCAACAAAAATGACTCCGGAAAAGTAGTCGTAAAACGGTGTACGTCGATCGTTAGAGAACGAACTCGACGGTTTTGGAAAGTTTGTATCGATATCTAAAAGTTCCAGTTCAGGAGTTTTCGTCCAAAAGGTCTCGATCATAAAGATATCAAAGGCTAAAGTTGGTGATTTTTGCTAATTGTGTGCAGAAAATTAGTTTCGGCCAATGTTTGAACATCCGTAAATAATTCACTATGACTCCGCTTGACAAACGGGTTTCGGTTTTCAAAAATATGGCCGGTGAACTTGATTTTACTAGAAGACATTTCGTTCTAAAAAGTTTTGCATCATGGTTAAAAACTGCCGCAAACATGGTCGTTACAGCTAATGTAATACTTGTAACGTAAAAATAATATAGTTTTTCAGAAAATATTAGTTACGGCAACTTTATGAAAACGTGCATATATTCGTCGTTTCAAATCCGTTTTCTACGTAAAATATGTCCTTAGCTTCGTATCGAAGTAAACTAATATATTTTTGAGAAGTCGAAATAATTTGTGAAGCTTAAGGCTCGTTTTTGACCCGAAATATGTAAAAACAGCAAGCTGAGTTTTTCAGAAAAATATACGTTTCGTCGTAAAACTTTAAAAATTCACCACGGCTTCGTTATAACTCCGTTTTTATCCGTTCAAAAGGCCACGGATTCGTTTTAAAGTATATTTTCTAAATATCAAGGCCAAAGTTTCGTACAATCTGTTGGTTTTTCCAGAAATTCGAATTAAGGACAGAACGTAAAATATAGTTTACGAAAATAGTTTTTCACGGATAAAACCTATTCTAATCCCTTCAAATCAACTCCACAACTAATCTAATCCTACCATACACCTTCTTAGGGTGTCATGGGTTCCTAATCACCATCAAGACCAAAGAATACCATGGGAGTAATTATAGGATGACCATAAGTATATAAATAACTCTAAAATCTTGAAATAAATGGTATAAATCACATAACATGCATATAAGCTCCAAAAATGAAAAGAAACATATGAAAATGAAGAGGAAACATGAAAATGATAAAAACATGCTTACAAGTGATAGTGATGAGGTGAAAGTAACAAGGATTATCCTAAATACTCTTGGTTTTTATTTCAAAACCTAATAAAGAGTATACACTAGATTGTTATAATGCTTGAACTTGATAAAAATCTTGATCCCTTGTTTTCTTTGATGTAGAACCGGTTGTAGAAAACCAAAAGAGAGAAAGAAAGATTTTTGTTTTACACCATGACTTGAGTATTTGTATGTGTAAGTGAATTAATATCTAGTATATATGTATGTGTACTTGAATGAATAAAGATTTCCACAATATCATAAGGGGGGGGGGGGGGGGGTTCGGCAGATTTTAGGGGAAAAGAGGGGGGAGGGCATGGTGTAATTAATGTCTTGTCCCTTGGTTTGAAATTATCCAAAGTATACATATATATATTTGTGTAATAATATGGTTATTATGAATTGGGTACAAGTAGGTTTTTAATAATCAAAATGGAATGTAATGAGATAATAAAAATTGTAAAAAATACATTCCTTGTGAAATTTGAGTGATAAAATAATTATCGTACAATTTTTAAGAAAACGACGTAATAATTAAACTTTAACGATTTAAGTACCAAATAAATTTGAAACACTAGGAAAACTGAAAATATAGTTTTTATAAACTAAACGTAAGTATAAAAATACCTCGGGATCATTTTTGAAAGTAACGGGTTAAATAATCAAAATAAAAACTCATGCGATAAAGATTTTTAAATATAAAAAAAATTACGCGCTGCAAGTGAAATGAAATGTCGTGAATGCACTAATGAGATGCACATGATGTCAATGTAATGTAGACTAATCATAGTCCCTATGAAATGTACGTGATGTCATGATCATGAATTCGCCGCTAAACCTCCAAGGTTACGCGAATTTGAAACAAGTAAACCAAGTTTACTATAAATGTTGAAATAGTGAGACATGAATGGTGTCGAGGAATGACCTGAAAGTACGGGTTGTCACAATTTCTTAGGATTCTGTAAACGAGACAAGATAGCTTTAGCAACACATTTATCATGACAATAAGAAAGCATACTTTTTCGACATATAACACAAGAAGCTTCAGACTTAATATCAAAAGTACTTAAAGGTTCAGTATTCGTTACATCACTTTTTCCATTACATTCGTCAGACGCAATATCTAAAGTGGGTGCAACTTGGGTCTTATTCAAAGTCCTAGGGTGTTCGTCTACTTCAGCATTGTTTATTGTTCTTTTCTTAGGTCGCAACTTCCTATTCTTCCTTGTATTGCTCTTAGGCTGTGAAGTGCGGACGTTGGGAAAAGAGGCAATTATTTCTGTTTCAGTAAAGGGAAGCACATTAGTATCTTGTGGTTTGTCAGTAGGCATTCTAGTGTCACTCTTTCTAAGTGTTACAGGTGCAAGTTTCTTAATGTTGCTAAGCTGAACTTGTTCATACTTTCCTAACTTCTCTTTTAACTCAATGATAGTATGCAACAAATCTTGATTTTCAGAACGAAGATTTCCAGAAAAATTCAGGACTTCTTTAGTGTGTGCAAGATAATGATCAAGTTCGTTTGATGCTTCATCACGAGTCTGTTTGAGTAAATCAAATATGACACCATATTCCTTTTTAAATTTTGCCAGTTCTTGTTCATATTTTGAGATTTGACATTTCAAAGACATGTTTTGATCATCCAGTTGCTCAATTTTAGGATCAAAAGATTTTGAGCGCAACTGGGTGATTTTGTTTTGCAGAGCAAGTTCACGATTTTAACAATCTTTTTGACACCATTGAAGACGACGTTTTGCATTTGAAAGTTCGTTTAACAATCGTTCATTTTCAACTTTTAGAGAATCGATCTGAAGCACATTATCAGTATTCTCAACAATTTCAACAGAATCAACAGAATTAGCAGAGATATAATCAAATTCATATGACAAAGAATGCAATAACACAACATTATGGATATCAGCACATATAACATCTTCCAAGAGTCGATCAACATCTTTTCGTAACATTTTCTTTTTACGTTTTGTATTTGAAATTGATGTTTCTGTTTGTTCAAAAAATCTTTTCATAAGTCCAAGCTCCTTGTGAAAATCCCTTTCTCAATATATAGCACAATTTTTCAAATTTTGGACATGAGGTAAAATTCTTTTCTGAAGAATATCTCTTTGTGCACGTGCAAGAGGCGATTGAAAATGTTCAATTTTTATTTCAGAATGAAATTCAATTTCACGTTCCAAAAGTTTGATGTCCGAAATGAATGTTTCAAAATATTTTATAACTTTACATTGTTCGGCTAATGGTTTTATTTCACTAAGTGAAGGTAAAGGACCATTAATTTGTACATTATTGGAAAGGGGACCCTCAGAAGTAGGTGTGATAACCCAAGGTGTGTTAGAAAAACCCTTTTGTGCAACGAAAGTGACGGCTTTTGAATAGTTAAATGGTTTTTTATAAACAACCTTTTCTAATTTTGATCGACTCTCGTCTTCTGCATCTAATTCCTCTTGACGGTTATATTCAACAACACTCATAATTGAATCATCAACTCTATGTTCTGCGCTGTAAACTTCAGGATTTGGTTTGAATGCTCTGTTTGAAAACTTAGGTTTGTAATCAGCAAGATTCGGTCCATATCCATTTGGATTTGGTTTGAAAGTAAACTTTTGAATCGTTGTGAGTGATTCACCATGTTTATAAAAAACAGTTCGAAACTCTTTGATTTTGTTTTGTAAGTCGACAATTTCCTCAAGATAGTCATCTATTTGTTTTGTGGAATGCTTTTTGTACTCAGAGAACTATTTTTGACAAGTTAACAACTCAGACTTGGATTTTTGAGTTTTCAAGGTAAGAGCGTTAAGTTGTTGTTTATGATCATGTTTTAGTTGTTTTATTTGAGACAACAAAGCATTCTTGGATGCGGCTAGATCACGAATATGTCGTTCTAAAGATTTTTCGTTTTGGTGTGATTTAGCAAAAGCGACTTCAAAACCTTTTTCACGTTTTTCTTGAGTTTTGAAAAAATTGAGTTGTCGTTTTAAGCATTCAATATCCCTGGTTAACAGTGCATTTTTACTGTGTAATTGCTGATTTAATGAACAACATTCATCCATTTGGGATTGATAATCTTTAAGTAAGACATCAACATCTGGATTAGGCAAAGGTTCAGCGTGTTCAACGTGAGTCACAACATGATCACTATTTAGATCCTCAAGTATAACCACGGAGTCAATTTGAGTGTCAAAGGTAACCATAAGGTCATCTTGATCATCAAATGTAACTACGGGGTCTAGTTGAGAATCGTCAGAATGGTATGTGGACGGCTCATGTTGAACATACTGAGCCTCATCGGATTCAGATGTTGGCTGAGATATAAGATCAGTGATGAATATGGTTTTGTCGAGTACCTGAGACAAGCCATCAGTGTCATACACTGAGCCCGTGTCACTCATGTGGAGAGCTTGCATTTGTGCCATCAACATTACTGCTGCATTAGCCTGCAAGTCCTCCATATCATCATCTGAGTCTGCATCTTCCATAAAGCTCTGTTCTTTGTTTGTGAGAGTTCCACCAGCTTCATCCTTAAGAGCCAAAAGTAAAGCCTCCTTGTGATAAGCACTGCCTCTAGTCCTCGGCTTTGGGCATGCATTAGCTAGGTGACCCTTCTCATTACAGTTGTAGCAACGAAGACCATTCATCCCATTCTGAGCATTCCCCTATTCAACCACTTGAGCTCTCTGTTGTTGTGGAGCACCCATTTTATTCCTTCCCATAGCATTAAACCCTTGACCACCTCCCATCTGACGACCATAACCATAATTCTGAACTTCAACACGTCCAGTGTTCACAACAGCCTGATTCCTTGTGTTTGATGAGGAGCGAATGCGATTGTTGGATTTGTTTGTATATCGGCCGAAGGCTTTAGCAATCATAACAAATCCTTGTTGCAATACATCGAAAGCTTCAGAGTCCTCATTAGCTTCACTGTAAAGTGCTTGATCATTGTTGTTGTTGTATGGAACCAATTGAGTTTGTTGAGATTGTTGCTGTGACGGATCATATGGTGTAATTGTTGCAGTTGGTTGAGGAGCGGGTTGAGGAGGATAACTAGTTTGAGCCCACAAAGCAAGTTGTTGATTGTCCGGAAGTGACGGTGGGGCCGGGAGTCCACGGATAGTCCTTTCTTTGTCAACTTCTTTTTGGTGGGGCTTCAAATAGTCGTACAACAATCCGTAAGTAGCATGATGAAGATTCTTCGCTTGACGGATGAAAATGACATATTTTTCCCACTCATGACCAAGACTACTTAGGAACTTAGTGTTAACAGCAATTCTTGGCATGATGATGTTGTGTTTGTCCAAGTCATTGATGATGTTTGAGAATCGATGATGATATGACTCTAATGTCTCTTCGAGTTCAATCATGAAGTGTTCATAAGCCAAGTAACTTTTGGATTCCATGTCTTCTTGATTAAGTTCAGTGCCTTCCATAAGAAGATGAATATGTTCCCACATTTTCTTAGCAGTCTTTTGAGCATCAACACTTTGAAGGATTGGATTGAGTAATCCAAAAAGGATGTATTGCATTACTAGTTCATTAGCTTCGAAATGTAGAAGTTCATCACCAGAAAGGTCAGTGACAGTTGAAATGTTTCTGAGATCATCTCTTGGTGGAATATCATTTGGATCTCCGGGTGTAACGACAATAGGCATCTGAAATGGTCCTTCCAAGATGACCTTCTTTAAGAACTTTCCATGTGGCTTCTTTAGATCACAAAACCTAAAGAACCTAATCACCCATTGATCATAGTTTCCGGGAGTGAGCATTGGAGGCCTATCAAGTGATCCTGCCTCATGAATGGATTGTTGGCTACTTAACGCTTCACACATCTTTGCAAACCAAGACGGTTCCTTCATAGTATTCCTGGATGGATGTTGATTGTAAATGTTTGTGTAAGGTTGTACTTGAAGACTAGGTGGTGGTTGAACCATTTGAGGTGGAATTGCTCCTTGTTGTGGATAATGTTGTTGGTTAAATTGTTGTTGATAAATTTGTTGTTGTTGATTGAATTGTTGATGTTGTGGACTTAGTTGTTGTTGTTGTTGTTGATTATACGTGTAAGGAAAGTAGTTAGAGTATGGTGGTTGAGACATGTTGAAAACTTGTGTTGTAAAATGGATCTTTGTAGTCGAATGAAACGTTTGTTGATGAAGTGTCCTTAGGCGTAGAAACCAAGTATAGGCAAAGTAATGCTTAGGCGTAAAAACACCAAACTTACACGTAAAAGTGATATTTACGCGTAGGATTAGCTTACGCGTAAGAATTGAGAAACACTAAGATTATGCGTAAACTGAAAGTTAGACGTAGAAAACTTATGCGTAAGATTAGCTTATGCGTAAGACAAGGCTTAGGCGTAAGAAAATACTTAGGTGTAAAGAGTTCTACACGTAAGTTTAAGCGTATGCGTAAAATTAGGGTTTTGCCCAAAAAATCCTTTACACTATCACAGTGTAAATGATATCCAAAGTCGAAGTGTTTTCAGGCTTATCCAAGCAAGAAAACACTGAGTAAACCACGAAAACTGAAGATCAAACCACGGATGACTTACGCATAAGATTAGGGTTTTCTTACGTGTAGAAATTAACCAAAACTTATTTCTGCCCAAAGATGTTTCTAAACCAGATTTTTGTGATGAAACAGCTTCAATATCACCAAAATAACACAAAAGTGTTAAACTTGATGATCCAAAACTTGTAGACACGTTACGCGTAAGAACGAACACGCGTTTAAAATCAAGCTTAAAATCAATGAAATACACGTAAAGTTCAAAACTTTTTGCCAAAAACAGATGTTTTAACACCTAAAAACTTTGAAAATACAAGAATCTTGGATTGAAAAGTGTAAAAAATGAGTTTTTAAGCGTGACAAAGTTTGTGAACCGAGAGTTACGCTTAAGATCTAAAATAACTTCAAAAACAAAACCTTTTCACCCAACTATTTGGCGATTGATACCACTGTTAGGTTCCCATATTTATAACACAAGCATCAATATAAGAAATAGAGAAGAAGTGATCGGATGAACAAACACACACACACACACATATGAATATTGAAGAGTTATGCGTAGAGAGTAAATGTGTGAATTGAACAACCAACCCTCGAGTGAGGGTTTACAAGCATTATTTATAGGAAGGAACTAGGGCAACATGCAAGTTCCCTTCCTTTCCTTTATGGGCTTGGCCAAGGCTCATGGGCTTTCTACATAAGCCTTGGCATGATTACTAACATAAAAGCCATATTAAGCTAACTATTACATATTAATTACTAACACTTGAATTCTGGTTTAGGAGTGATTCCAACACTCAAAAGAGATTAAGAAACCCTTAATTCTAAAAATACCCCGTTTACCTTTTATTTCACATATAGATATTACGATTAAGCACATTCTAATTATGAGTGACGGTTTGTTGAACTTTCATGTCGAAACACAACTCAGCGAGGAGTGACCATATGGATAGAATACATCGTCCTTGATTTTTCACAAGTCCCCAAACTAAGCGTAAAATCAAAATCATTGTTAAATATGACTTTAGATGCTAACACTACCCATGAAAGTTACTTGTGTAATTACCTTTTGCTCCCATTTTCCTATTTTCCTCTATTTATTTCATTTTTGGTGAGAAATGAATTTCTTCATGATTTCTCGTTTCGATAATTTTTATGATAAAGATGTGAAGCTAAGACGCTAATTAGTTTTCCATCTTCCCTCGAAAACCATTGCACACAAGTATGAGGTCCACATCAAGGTCCTAATTTAACATGATTTAGGGAGATATCCTTTTTATGGCGACCAAAACAACTCATCTACGAGTCTAGAGACAAAAGCTTTATTTAGATATCTCCCGGATTCAAAGTTTGGCTTAACACTATTTCAGCACGTTTGCATTTTTTCAATTAGGCCCTCGGTCTTTTCAACCACTAACTCAACGGGATTACCATTTTATCAGAAGTCTTATTTTGACTTTGGAATTATCCTCCACCTTTTTGAAGTCCATGACAACGGGGGTACCGTCGGACAAAGAAAACTTTTATGGCTTTGGATTTTCACTTTAATACATTTGGGCTTTATTTCATGCTAATTTTTATGCCAAACTCCGAATCCTACGGTTTTTATACCGCAAAACTGACAGTACCTCGATATGTACCCAACTCTCATGGGCAAGGATTCTCTAAAGAAGATAAAGAACTAACTATCGTCAAAAACTTAACATCTCTAATTATTATTAGACGGATATGGGGTGAGACAATTTTGTGGGAACAAAAAGTCACAAGTACCTTCGATGAGCTCTAAAGAGAACCAACTACTCAATGCTTAGCATCTAAACTCATAAGTAACTCTATCATTACTCGATCGCCACAAATTTAGAATCTCAAATAATGAGATCCGCATATTCTTAGCCGATAATTAAATTATCTATGGTTAAGGGAACAAGCTAGGGCTCAACACGCCCTGTCAAGTCAGAATTCTATTCCTACTCTCACCAGCGGAAAGTCAACAAGGTGTCAAAACATATATTAACTTAGCTAATGCTTCGTCAAATAATCTCAAGTCTCGCATTTTTAAAGTCACTTATTAGAAACTAGAAAAATCTTTGAAAGCTTTGCATATTTAAAATCTCTTAGGGAAGCTTGCAAATTATTGGCCTTGTGAGCTAGAATCGCATTTTATAGCCTCTTGTTTAAGAAATTAGCAAAGGCTTTTTCAAGAAAACGCATATTTAAAGTAACTTCTAAGAGACTAGCAAAGACTTTTCAATCATAAAACTAGCAAAAGCTTACAAATTTTTTTTAAATTTTCTCATTTTTGCACAAATGTTTTTCATTTTCTAAGGAAAAACGGGGTTGCGAGAGTACACGACAGAGAATAAGCAAGTGCGGTCAAATCAAATCAAAGATTACCCACCCCAGACTAAAACGAAACATTGTCCTCAATGTTTAAAGGCAAGGGTATCAACAAAAATCTGTTAGGATTTAGTAAATCCAGTTATTAAAGAGTCGGTCACCTCAAGTATATGTAATCGTTAGAAAGCTCGTAGTCGTAGATTAGTTAATGTTTAGTATTATTTAGTTATGTAACACCGTGGAGGACGGACGGGTCTTTACCCACTGTATGCCTGATCCACAGCCCGTAGGTGGCGATTTATGTAAAGACTATAAATACTCTCTACCTCCCAAGGTAGAGAGTTGGAGCTCATAATAAGATTTTTCTTTCTCTCACTTAAGTTCCCAACCTCTAACTTTCTCTCTATAAAAAATCATTTATACGCCTCTTATGTTTATGGTTTAATGTGTTTGTGAAATCCAATATGTTACAAATGGTATCAAGAGCCATGGTTTCATCATCTCTCTTACATATACTTGGATTTCTAGTGGTTTTAGATGGTTTTTGAGTTTGAAAAATTTTAGTGGTTTTTGCATCATTTGGATCATTTTTAGTGTTAAAGTTTGAATTTTGGGTGTACTTTTGTGTTTAGAATCATTGTAAGTACTTGGGTTTTGATTTGGTAAGCTTGAATCACTGTGGTTGAGCTTGTTTTGGATTGAAAAGTGTGTTTTTGAAGTTTTTCTTTCTAGCGACTTGGTTCTCGTAGTATTTTTCATCATAGCGACTTGCTTCAGTAAAAGTTAGCAAGTTATAGTGTTAGTTGTTTGCGACTTGCGTCTAGTGAGTTGTCTATTGAGACAAGCCGACAAATAGTACAAGTTAGTGGATTCTCCACTACGGCTAGCGACTTGGTGAGGTTAGAGACTTGCTTCAGAAATTGTTAGCGAGTTGTAGTGTAAATTGTTAGCGACTTGATACTAGCGACTTCGATCTTAGCGAGTTGTTCTTTAGCAACTTAACTGTGTCTAGCGACTTGGTGCTTAGCGACTTGGTGTTAGCGACTTGGACCTTAGCGAGTTGCTCTTTAACGACTTGACTGTGTAGCGACTTGGTGCACTAGCGACTTGTGACTTAGCTACTTGGTTTAAGTATTCGTAGCAACTTGATTAATTGTTGTTTGTAATACGGTTTTCTCTTGATTTAGTAAAATCCCATGAAAGAATCTATTTCCCGGTTTAATCATAGAGTTATAAAATAACGTGTAATCTGTTAACATGTCTACCAACGTACCTACAATTATCTCCACTGTTGCTGAGGATGTTCAGGCAACTGGTTCAATGATCTATGGATTAGACAGACCAAAGACGTATGATGAGCTCAATGATAAGGAGAAAAAGAGATTCAATGCTGACATTAGGGCTTCTAACATTATACTTCAGGGTCTTCCAAAAGACATCTACAAGCTTATCAATCACAACACTGAAGCCAAGGCAGTTTGAGATAATGTCAAGATGATTCTCTCAGGTTCTGAATTAACCAAGGAAGGCAGAGAATCACAACTGTATGATGAATTTGAGCACTTTAAGATGAAACCAGAAGAAAGTGTCTATGAGAACTACGTAAGATTCCATAAGCTTGTGAATGATATGAGGAACATCAAAATGACCATGCCAAACATTCAGCTGAACTCAAAGTTTGTGAACAACATGAATCCCGAATGGCATAAGTTTGTCACTTCTGTGAAGCTAACTAAAGGATTGAAGAATACAAAGTATGAGCAACTTTATGCATTCCTTCTTCAGAATGAGAGACATGCAATGTTTGAAAAAAGTATTCTTGAACAGTTCAAAACAAACTAGGGAGAAACAAGTTCGTCAAATGACTCTATAGCTTTTTACACCAATGTTGGAATTATCACCAAAGCTTCTCAAGTCATACCCATGGGTAATGGTAATTACAAGCTCATCCCTGATCCAGCATATAAGCCTCCTGACCCAAACACATTCATGGAAAAATTCATCACTCAACTGTCTCTCATGGTTAGTCAAAACATGAACTCTCTCCCACACACCAACAATAACCTCAGAACTGCATCCAATCCACACAATCAAGCTACTATCAGAGATGGGAAGGTTATGGTGCAACCAGTTCAAGAAAGGCAGTATGAACAGGGAAGAGGTGGAGTTGGTAGAGGATATGTGACAAATCAGAATCATGGAAGGAATCCAAATCAGGGTCAAGCTAAGTCAATTAGGTGCTACAACTGTGGTGGTGATGGACACATAGCAAGGAACTGCACTTCTCCAAAACGCCCTCAAAATGCAGAGTACTTCAAAGACAAGATGTTACTTGTGCAAGCTTAGGATAATGGAGCTGTGTTGGATGAAGAGGAGCTGTTGTTTCTTGATGAGGGCAATGCCAAGACATATGATGCAGATGTGGATGAGAAGCAAATTCAAGAGATAGGTCATAATCATCAGAATGCCTTTCAAGTTGCAGACTGTCATGCATACGACTCTGACGTCGATGATGAACCTACTGCATAGACAATCTTCATGGCTAGCATTTCTCCAATGGTCTCTCCAAAGGTCTCATCATCACAGCAAGCTGGTCCATCCAAAGAATCAATCATCTCAGAGGTATTAAAACTGTACGATAATGTTGATGTGCAAAAGATACATGACAAAGTATAATCAACTGAAACTTTTGATTCAGAGATTGAAAATATGGGTAATATCAATGTTGTCCCATATGATCAATATGTGAAACAAAGTGAAAGTGTGACTATACCTAGTGATGCATCTTCTGCAGTCAATGATGACTATGTTTTTTATGAATACACTGCCTGTGCCCCTGATGATTCTGTCATCTCTGAACTAAATGCCTATAAAGAACAAGTTGCTATTTATGAACAACGTGCTAAGTTTGAGTTAACCACCCGTGAGCGGGAAATGGATGACCAAATGCGTACAACTATTAGAAAAAGTAATTTTAGAGAAGAAGTATTAAAACAAGAGTTAAACTCCTTACATGAAAAGCTTTCTAAAACTACTAAGCAAAAACAAGAACTTTAAGAAAATGTTAAAATGCTTAAGCAAGAATTCAGTGCTAATGAATCAAAACTTTTGACTGATTTTTGTAATCTAAAAACCTTGAAAAACAAGCTTGAAAATAAGTTGTACGTACAAGGGAATACCATTCAGACTGCTCACATGATCACTAAGCATAGAGTTCTCAGCGATAAGCATAGTATCCCCATTATAAAAGAATCCAACCCAGAGTATGGTAAGATAGCAAAAGCTGCTCAAAATGTAATCTATGATGGCAATGAGATTCTTAAACATAGACAGAAACCTAGTTGCATTGAGTGCACTGAGGAAGATAGAAAACTAGATGATGCATCTAGGGAGAAAATGAATAAGAAGCTTAACGATCCTGCGTGTAAAGAGAATAACATAACGATAAAACCCCATGATTACACTAAGGAAAATTGGATATCCTTAAACATGTTTAAGCCACAAACTCAATTAACCCCAGAACAGATCTTTTGGAAGAAAGACATGGATAAGCTAAACGTTAATGTACTTGTTGAAACAAATACTCCCCTTAGGAAAATGCCTGTAGCTACTGTGTATCCTCCTAATACACCAATGCATCTAGTTCCTAGATCTATTGCCACTAATAGCAAGACCTTAATCAGCCTATATGTTGTTTATCAGCTGTTTGTTGATTTTGAGAAAACATGTAAGAAGAGAATCACACCTACAGGGATAACTGAGGGGGAAAGGGGTTTTGAGCAAACTAAAGAATGTTATTTAACTGAGTTCCTGCCTTTCTTCAAACAATTAAAAGGACAATTTGAGAGTCTTCAAAAATGGATAAATTCAGATATTAAAGAAATGGAAAAGGAATTTGATGCAATGATAATTGAAGTCAATGATTATGAACAGGAACTCAAATATAATGAAGTTGAAAGAAAGAACTTACACATCTTAAATGAGAATTTGATTTCGAGTTGTGTTGCTCAAGATGTGTTTTATACTGTTACTAAGCACTCTATTACTGCTTCTAGATTTCATGAATTGTCTATTGCATTGAAAGTTTCCCATGATCGTGTCATTGAGCTTGAAAACAAAAACTCAGAACTAAGTGAGAAAATTGATCAGGATGATCACGATAATTTGGTAAAACGTCTTTCTAAACTAGAAGTTGAACATTTTGATTTACAACTAAAATATCAACATCTTAAAGAAAATCTCAAAACCTCAAATATCAAGACATCCTCAGATGTTCCATAGTTTGATGCACTTTTTCAGATAAACAAACGTGACAAACAGATTCAAGCTTATTGTAACACGATCAAAAAGTTGAAAGCCCAAATCTCTCAATTAAAGGGTGAAAAGAACAATGTGACTGGCTCCCAAATGCCTCCTCCTTTAGATTCTCAGTATTCTCAAACTTTTCATCTTCAAAACTTAGTTAATGCTTTACAAAAGGAAAACGAGAGTTTTCTAGAAGAATATGAAAAAGTTAAATGACACTTTAAAGAGTTATAAGATTCAATGAAAGTCACTCGTGACAAAAAAAACAAAAAAATAACGTCTTTACAAAAATAAATTGAGAATCTGAAGAGTCAGGAAAAAGGGAAACTGCCACTTGTTTTTAATGACAATGTTGCATCAAAGTCATCCTCAGACTGCAAATATACTGTGACTGTTAAATACATTCCTCCACGTCTTAGGAATAATGAACCTGTGTTTCACAACTATTGTGCTCACCTTAAGGATAGTCTAGAATGTCTCCGTGAGATCGTGGAAGAGGATTTCTTAAATAAGCCTCTTGATAGAGAAATTAGGTTTGCTTGCATTCAGGCCAAACGATCTCAAGAGCTGCTAGAATGTTTAATAGCAACATGTCCTAAATCCTTAGGTGCAAAAGGAAAAGCTGTGATGCCTTGTTCTATGCCTAGTGCCAAGCATACAAACCATTCTATACCCAGTTTTAAGAAAGTGAACAATAATGTGCCTTCAAGTAGTTCAGATCCCTGCACTTCTAGTTCAAGAATGCAAAAAGTAGCAAAACCAACTAATGATCAAATTCCCTCTACAGGAGTAAGAAGTGACACCAAAGCAAGCGGGTCAAAGCCTTAAGGCAACACAAAGAATGATAGGACCTTGCATGCTAGGAATGTTCAGTGGAAGAGAGTAGAAGATCACCTTAGGGAGAATTTGAATAAGACGAATCGTGTTGATTCTAGTGTTAGCTCTAAGCGTACTGTAATTAATGCGAATTCTGCTACTTTTGGCAAAACATGTAATGATGATTGCGTGGTTTTTGTTACTAATCTTGAATGTGGTGTGAATGATTTGTCTAATGTTCTTAAATTCCTAGTTAAAACTGTTAATGCTAAAAATCAAGCTAAGAAGGCTAAAAGGCAAAGGCGAAAGAAAGTTAGAAAATAGTGGAAACCTACAAGAAGAAAATTTAGTAATATAGGTTATCAATGGATACCTACTGGGCATAAGGTTAATGAGTTTTGCCCTAAATTTTCTAGGTCAATGCCCACTAGAAAATGGATGCCTACTGGTAGAACTATTCCCTTAAGAAGTGAACATACTTTGAATAGGTCAAATATGAACACTAGCACTGCATCTATTTCTAATAATTCCATTGTTTCTACTTCTGATGTGGGTGTTCCAATCACTGTTACTAACCAAATGGAACCCATTCTTGCATGGGGATCCCTATTATCCAGTTATCCATTCTTGTTTGTGTTCAACTGCAGATCGTTCAAATCGTTCTGTGGTACCTGGACTCAGGCTGTTCCAAGCATATGACTGGAGACCGGTCGCGGCTCATGAACTTCGTGAGTAAATATATCGGAACTGTGAGATTCGGAAACGATCATTTTGGTGCTATTATGGGTTATGGAGATTACGTGGTTGGAGATAGTGTGATTTCCAGGGTATATTATGTTGAAGGTCTTGGACATAATCTATTTTCTGTCGGACAATTCTGTGACTCAGATTTAGAAGTGGCCTTCAGAAAACATACTTGCTTTGTTAGAGAACTTGATGGTGTGGAACTTCTCAGAGGAACTCGTGGTTCAAACCTATACACCATCTCTATCGAAGATATGATGAAATCTTCACCCATCTGCTTGCTACCAAAGGCTTCCAAAACTAAGTCATGGCTATGGCACCATCGTCTCAATCACTTGAACTTTGGTACCATAAACAATCTTTCCAGAAAGGACTTAGTAAGAGGATTACCCAGATTAAAGTATGAAAAAGATCATCTTTGTTCAGCTTGCCAATTGGGAAAAAGCACAAAATTGCCCACAAACCAAAACCCACAAACTCAGTAATGGAAGTTCTTCATACCCTTCATATGGATCTGTGCGGACCAATGAGAGTGCAAACGATAAATGGGAAGAAATACATTCTAGTAGTTGTTGATGACTACTCTCGATTTACTTGGGTAAAGTTTTTGAGGACAAAGGATGAAACTCCAGATGTCATAATCAAACTTATCAAACAGCTTCAGGTTCGACTCAACAATATTGTTAGAATTGTTCGAACAGACAATGGCACAGAGTTTGTTAACAAAGACTTAATTCAGTTTTATGAAAGTGTTGGAATCAGTCATCAAAGAAAACCTGATCTATCCTACCTTCGTGTGTTTGGTGCTTTATGTTACCCAACTAATGACGGTCAAGATTTAGGTAAACTAAAAGCTAAAGCGGACATTGGAGTATTTGTAGGTTATGCACCAAACAGAAAGGGATACCGAATCTACAACAAGAGAACCCGAAATATCATGGAAACAATTCACGTTACGTTCGATGAGCTGACCGGTCAAATGGCTCCAGGACAATCCAGTTCTGGACCCGCATTTCAACCTTTATCAAGTAGTCCTATCAGTTCTACTCTTGTTTGTAATCCTTCACCAGCAACTCCTTATGTACCTCCTTCAGAAGATGATTTGAAGAAATTATTTGATCCAATGTTTGATGAACACTATGAACCAAGTGCTAATGATATGTCAGTTCCATCAACAGAGGCTGCCTCTGTCCTTGTCAATGAAGTTAACCCTTCAGTTTCAATGTCATTAAGTCAAGAAGCGCCTGCTGCTGATCACTCTGTCTCATCAACTAATCATCAGTCATCAAGTGTACACAATGGAAATGTTGCTGCTGTTACAGATGATGAAAACCCTTTTGCTCCTCCAGAAGATGAACCCTTTGAGAACATATTTGCTCCTGAATCATCATCAGAACCATCTTCTTCAGGAGATATCGACTCTGCTACTTCAGTTCCTCAACAGCAACCACATGAACACCTTAGAAAATGGACACATGATCATCCATTGGACAACATCATTGGAAACCTTTCTCGTCCGGTATCCACACGGAAACAACTCGCAACTGATGCCTTATGGTGCTTCTTCAACTCCGTACTCTCTAAGATCGAACCAAAAGACGTGAAAACTGCCATGAATGAAGACAGCTGGTTCAATGCCATGCAAGAAGAAATTCATGAGTTTGATCGACTAGATGTAAGGGAATTAGTACCTGCTCCATATTGTGCAATGATCATTGCTCTAAAGTGGATCGTCAAAATAAAACTTGATGAGCATGGTGATGTGTTGAAGAACAAGGCGCGATTGGTTGCAATAGGATACCGTCAAGAGGAGGGTATTGACTTTGAAGAATCATTTTCTCCAGTTGCTCGTATCGAGGAAATCAGAATCTTCTTGGCTAATGCTGCAAGTAAGAACATGGTAGTTTATCAGATGGATGTAAAGACGGCTTTTCTTAACGGAGATCTTAAAGAAGTCGTATACGTCAGCCAACCTGAAGGCTTTGTGAATCCAGAGCATCCTACTCACGTCTATCATTTGAAGAAGGCTCTTTACGGCCTGAAGCAAGCTCCAAGGGCTTGGTATGATACGCTATCAAAGTTTCTTCTATCCGCTTGATTCAGCAAAGGAGCAGTTGATCCGACATTGTTCACCAGAAAGTCAGGCAAACATTTAATTCATGTTCAAATATATGTTGATGATATTATTTTTGCCTCGACTGACCCCAATGAATGTGACCGTTTTTCAAGTGAAATGGGCTCTAAATTTCAAATGTCAATGATGGGACAAATGTCATTTTTCTTGGGATTACAAATTTCACAAAGTCCCGGAGGCATTTTTATAAATAAATCTAAATATGCAAATGAGATTTTAAAGAAATTTGGATTTGATTATAGTGACCCTGTTGACACTCCCATGATAGAGCGTACTAAACTGGATGAGGACCACTCAGGGATCATGGTAGACCAAACAAAATGTCGAAGTATGATTGGATCCCAGATGTAATTCACAGCCAGTAGACCAGACATTCTGTTCGCTGTTTGCATGTGTGGTAGATATCAGGCTAAGCCTACCAAAAAGCACCTTGAAGCGGTTAAACGGGTCTTTCGGTATCTCCAAAGAACCATCAATATGGGACTTTGGTACCCGAAGGACACCGGTATGTCACTAACAGCCTATGCAGATGCTGATCATGCAGGATGTCAAGATACACGTCGAAGTACGTCTCGAAGTGCTTAGTTTTTGGGTGATAAGCTTGTGAGCTGGTCTTCAAAGAAGCAAATGAGTACCTCTATTTCCTCTACAGAGGCTGAATACATAGCCATGTCATTTTGTTGTGCTCAATTCCTATGGATGAGATCCCAATTATCTGACTATGGCTTTGAATTCAACAAAATCCCTCTGTATTGTGATAATAAAAGTGCTATTGCTCTCTCATGCAACAACGTACAACACTCAAGAGCAAAGCACATCGACATTCGACATCATTTCATCAGGGAGGAAGTAGAAAACGGTGTGGTGGAACTTTATTTTGTGAGGATTGAATACCAGTTAGCAGACATCTTCTCCAAAGCTCTTCCTAGAGAACGTTTTGAGTTTATCCTCCCACGACTTGGTCTAAAGAGTCATCAACCGGAAACACTCAAACGTCTTCAAGAGGAAGACGAGGAGTAAAGGTCTATCTTCATCCACATCTTGTAAATATTCATTTCGAAAAGCAAATAGAAAAATATAAAACTTTAAAAAATCCATAAACATTTAAAAATTCTGAAAAAATGATAACGCTACAAGCGTCGTTCAGGGTCAAAGGAACTTCCTTTTCTTCGAGCAAGTTTTATAACACCCTAGGCAGTGAACCTAATCGTTGTAGTATAGTATTAGGGTAAGCCACGGGTATTGATATCGTTCTCTAGGGGAATAGGAATGCTAGTGAGAAGTTACTACGCTAAGGTTGGGGTTGAGGAAGATTATTTTTTATCCTTTTATGTTTTTAGGAAATGGAAAGGTATGAATCTCGGGGTTTGGGTTTGCGGGTTGGTATTTCTACCGATTACTCTACTTATCTAACTATCTAATCTAAGGTGAGGGTAGTCTATGTCTAATTATTGTGTGCTCGTATGATGGTTTAAAGATGTGTTTACTTAGGTTTTATTACTCCTTAATTATCTCCTATTGATGGTTGAAGTGTCACGTCCTTATTCTTAATCGCGTTGTGTGTCTAAAGTCGTAGGGTATGCGTTTGTCCCTAACTCTTTGAACTTACCAAAGGGTCTCGTCTACAAAAACCTATAGGTATTATAAACTCTAACTCTAAGGTACTCTTTGGATGGTTTAGCCTACAACCGCTTTAAGTGTTATAGTCCAAGGTTCACAAAGAGTAATCAAGCATTAATTATACAACGAATGACCTATCGCAATACTAAATCATTAACAATTAAGATAAGAGACAACCAATCAATATTCAATAATTAAGTTTCATATTCCCCAAGCAAACACACAAGTAAATTAGCCAGACATGGAGAACATGCAAGCATACACACAAGTAATTGAAGACATAATTGAATTAATGAAGTAAAACACTTATCTTGATGTAAGATAGGGTTTGGAACCCTAAAATACTATACAAGACAGCCTTGGTTCGGTTTAGGTTCTTACTCCAAAAGACTACTCTCTAAAACTGAAAAATTCGGATTCTATATATAATATTACAATTGTGACGGCGTCACCTTATGATTTGTGACGCCATCGGGTCGCCGTCATTAGGGTTTCGTCTTGGCCACGTTAGTCATGCGACGGCGTCACCTTGTGCTTGTGACGCCATCCCCTTCAGTCTCCGACGCCGTCTGGATCAAATCTAGGCCGTCTGAGTTGCGACGGCCTACTCTTTAAAAGCCTGACACCGTCACTTGAAAATAAACAATTTGGCTACTGTGTCGTCACAGAAGTGCTCCGACGGCGTCGCAGTTAAGCAGTGACGCCGTCCCCTTGTACTTCAGCAGTTTGAGTGTCTCGATTCTTGACTTTGGCCATTTTCTTCGTATATCCGCGCCTTTTCGTCCAAATAAGTGCCATTCCAGCAATTTGCCTTCAAGAGACCTAAAAAATGAAAAGGAACGATATTAAGTAATAACGGATACAAAAGTGATCAAATAAGGGCTTAAATGACCCCTCAAAAAGGTACATTTTAAAACCTTATCAAATATCGCTACACTTGCTATTTGCTTGTCCTCAAGCAAATGTGCTTTTATAAGTTAGGGGTCATGAAGCATTGGTTTAAAACAATCCACAACACATATAAGCCCCGCAAAAGTCATAACAAGCATGGAAATTACATACTAGCACCTCACATGGGGTGTTTGGATACTCTCATCTCTCGGGTGTATATGAAATATACAAGTTGGAAATGGAAGATAAACACTCATTAACCGGTCCTAGTACATAGATTACCATAGGCTTGAGAATAGATCAAACCTCCATCGCTTTGGCGTAAGCACCTAGGAAAGACTATCAAAGAGGTCTTTAAAGGGTTGTAACGTTAGGCTTACGGTAGGGAAACAAAGGGTTTGGTGGGATAGGCTATTTAGTGGTGGCAAGTCAAAAATCTCTATGTTACAAGCATACGAAGAATGGCGTTGCTAAGCCAAGACTCGACACTCTAAACTCTATATAACTGAAACAAACAAACATAAATTTAAAGGATAGATGTAGGATGGTAGCCCGTATGTTTTTTTTTTTCTTTTTTTTTTCTTTTCTCTTTTTCTATTTTTTTTCGATTTTTTTTCATACACTTTTACTCTACCATCCTCTACGGTAACATCAAAATGATAGGGATTTATAGGCACATCCCTACACTTGAGTTATTATTACTCTAACACTAATTTGACCTGAATTGAAAAGATCAAAACATTTGGGGTACGTTCTTGTGCAAATAAGGGAATTTAACGTTCCCTTACAGTCATTTCATAAACTTTAACTTTTCCCATGAGTCCCAATCGTCCCAAAACTGTGTACAAAGGATATGACTCGACTTAGCAACTCATGCAAGCAACTAGATAATTGAACTAAGGGTTTGGGGTGATCACAATAATGCACTAAAAGTGAGTGCATACAAGGTAGGCTAAGGCGATTTGGGTGTACATTTGTGGGTGGGGCGTAAACAATGCTCTTCATTGATATTCCGGAAAAACCGAAACATCACGAGAACCGCGAAAAGGATAGGCTCTGAGGGGTTAACTAGGGGTATCGTGTACTAAAGATGAGTACAACGCAAAGGGTGTGGGGGAATTACTCAACCGATGTGGAAGAAGTAATTATATTATGGGTATCAAACAAGGGTTATCCTAATGCCTCTTATCATTTAGTTATTCCTAACTACACAACTGTAGTCTTACTAGCGATCTCGGAATGCATCACAAAACAAGTTCTAGAATCTAATATACTACCGGTTCACACTCTAAGCATTAAAGATGAATGCTTTAATTCCTACTAATCTAAGGGCGATCCTCACATTTTGGGTGGAATTTAGGTGGTAAAGGGTTTTTGTGCTAATCATGTAACTTCCTATCCGTGAGACGCTTTTGTTAAGACTAATGGCCCACTCCTATATGTCATGAAAAAAATTTAAATTTGGTGCCAAAATTACCCTAACCGACATTTTCTCATGGTTCATTACACAAATACAATTGGACAAAGCAAATAATCAAGGATAAGCATAGTTTCAAAGTTCCCGTTTTTTTTCCCTCCCTACACTTAAACTGAACATTGTCCCCAATGTTCCCCGAAAGTATCAAAGTTATGATAAAAGAAGGAAATGAAAAACGAAAGAAACTAATACTCCCCTGATTAGCTCGGTAGGATCCGTGTGTGAAGTAGTGGTTAAATCCTTTCCAAGAAGAATGTATGCGTGAAAAGCTCCTTCCAATCTTATGTAACTTCTTCTTGATAAATTAAACCTGCACACTTGAAGAAAACAAACGAAACCTTCGCGTAAAATCGGAGGTAATAATATATATAAGACTCGACTAAACTAGGATATAATGCTTGTGGAATGGATGTTTACAGAATTTCTGGAAAATTAAGACCTGAAAAATTCCAAAAATTTATAAGTAGCTCAGAAAATGAGAAAAAAAGTAAATTGTTGTTTTTACTCCTTCCAGACGCCGTCAGGTTGCGATCCTGACGCCGTCAGGTTATCCTGACAAAAACTGGTCTGCGATTTTCTGGAAAAAATTCTGGAAAATTTACATCTTTAGAATCTGGAAAAATTTCTGCAAAACATCCAATATGACTCGATACAAGCATTTGACTTGAACAAACACACATATATATCTTTTAATTAATTGTTATTCTCATGTTTACGTTTCTTTTGAAAATGTGTGTAATCCTCCCTACACTTATCCTTTATGTAAAATACCTTTATATGCAATTATGACGAGGTTAAAAACAAAATAAAGCATTTTTACAAATTTAAACATGAGAATAAGCAATCACTAAAAGATATATGACACTAACAAGCAAACAATTAAGCATGGGTTGCCTCCCATGAAGCGCTTTTCTTTATTTATGAGTCTTGTAGCTAGACTCGTAGTGTGACAATTCGTATTTTCAGATCATTCTCAAAACATTACTCATGTTTCATTATTTATCATTTATCGTGAACTAGGTTTACGAGCATCAAATTCACGTAACCGTAATGGTTTAGCTGTGAATTCATGATCATATCATCGAGGTCATTTCATATAGACTAAGTTTAGTCTACATTTCATTATCATCATTTTCATCATATTAGTTCATGCATGGTTTTTCATTTTACATTAAACGTATAATTTTTATATTAAATAAACGTTATCGCGTAATTAATTATTTTGACAATTGATCCATTACTTCCAAAAATTATTCCAATATATTTTTATACTCATATTAAGTTTATAAAATAATATTATGAGTTTACCTAGTGTTTTAAATTTATTTTGTAACTAAATTGTTGTATTTATATAATTACGACGTTTTTCTTAAATTCGACACGATTATTATTATATCACTCAAATTTTGCAAGGAATGTATTTTTATAATTTTTATGACCTAAAAATATTTTAACTTGACCCGTGAAAATTTATTTTTATTCAACGCTACCCTAAATATTTACAAATGCTACAACTTATCACTTAACTCATTTAAATTTTACAAAAATCTTACAATACTTACACTTATACAAATGAAAAAAAAAAAAAAAAAAAAAAAAAACATAAACAAAATATGATTCACACCCCTTGTCGACACAAGGGGTGAATCATCAAGAGATTTGCAAAATATCTCATACAAGTAGTAAACAAATTATTTTTTTCATTTCATTCCTTTCATTTGCAAAAGCTAGACCAATTCCATTTCTTCTTCTCTCAAAATATACGGCAGCCAAGGGACCAAGGAAGAAGCATTTACAAGTTTACAAGTCATTTATTTAAACACTAGTATCATTTGTTGCAAGGTTTTGTAATATAAACCTCAAGTGATTAGGAAAACCTTTTGTCCATTAAACCTCATCATATCACTAGTAAGCATTCATAGTCATATTTTTATTTCATATTCATTTTTGTGGTCATATCATTTTATTGGTGAAACATGCAAGTCTCATGATATTTATACCATTTTTAAGGTTTTTAAGGTTTTATGTGCTATATATATATAATCCGTCCTATAATTACTCCTTGTTATATTTTAGTTTTGGTGATGTCTAGGAACCCATGACACCCTAAGAAGGTGTATGGTAGGATTAGAATAGCTTCGGAGTTGTTTTGAATGGGTTAGAATAGGTTTGGAGCGAGAAAAACTCATTTCGACACGTTTTGAAAAGGGTCTGTCCTTAAAATCAAATTCTGGAAAATCCGACAGTGAACAAAAATATTTGGCCTAGATATTTAGAAAATATACTTTAAAACGAAACCGTGGCCGCTTGAACGGATTAAAACGGAGCTATAACGAAGAAGTTATGAATTTTTCAATTTGGCGACGAAAAATACTAAATCCTGAAAATTTCAGCAAACTATATTTGTTTTGTACGAGTCAAAAATGAAGCTTGGACGTTGTAAATTATGTCGATTTGTTAAAAATATGTTAGTATACTTCGATATGAAGTTAAGGATCTTTAAAACGTAGAAAACGGATTTGTAACGACTAAATTACACATGTTTACAAAAGTTGCCGTAACTATTATTATATAAGAAAAATATAACTTGATTTCTAATAAACAAGTTTTGCGGCAAAAACTAGTACCAAGTAAAAGGTCGTTTTTAACATTGAATTAGAACTTTTTATGAAGAGAAGTCTTCTAGTAAAAGTGAAATCGCCAAGTATACTTTCCAAAATGTCCAATTGTTTGATTAGCGGAGTTGTAATGAATTAATTACGGTCGCTCAAACTTTGCCGAAAAACCATCATTAAACTATATTTTGGACTAAAAGTACCATATTTAACCTCTATTATCTTTATGTTCGAGACCTCTAGGATGAAAACTCATGTACTAAAACTTTGAGATTATCATACGAGCTTCCCAAAACCGTTGAGTTCGTTTCCTAACGCTCGACGTGCACCATTTTACAACTAGCTTTTAGAAGCCGTTTTTGTCATTTTCATGGAAATTTCAATAACATTATTTTACGACGAAAAGTAATATTTTCACAACAAGTCACTAAATGATTATCGTCGGATATCATTTCAATGTAAATACATGTGAAGTAATTTAAAAATGGTCAAGACGTTAAAAGATTTCATTTTCGATGAGAAGTATTGTTTTCAAAAATTCATAAGTGGTATAAATATCATCCGAATCGCATGCATAACATTACATCATGACTTATTACATATCATATCATTCATAATAGGTCAGTTTCGAGATTCACGCTACATTTCGGTGTACTCACTTTTGTCATCACTTCAATTCATCAAGTGAGTTTTCATAGCCCCGTTGTATACATTTAATACTTGTTTTCAAACTTACGGGGGAGAATACATTGCACATCATTTTATTACGATACCAAGTATATCAAATTCATTACATTGCTTAAGTTACCTCATGCCAATTGAATGTCCCCATTATATTACATGAACCGTTAATTTCATAGAAGCGAGGGTGAGTGGATAGATCTATCGAGGGTGACTCCTCCATCCGGGTTGGTGGATCCCAACTAGTCATACGGATGCATATCATTTAATAACATTATTTGAGTTGTTTGGCAAACACTCTGTTGGGGCGAACATCATGGTCAGTCTAGTTTCGGTGTCATGGACTTATAGCAATTGTAACATTTTTGTGACGACATTGTCATACATTATCTATACTTGTGTAGTCGTATAATTCATTTTCATAAACCTATGATTTCTCACCAACATTATTGTTGACCGTTTTAGCAATGTATTTTCAGGTAACTAGACATACTCATCATGGCATGGTTAAGGAACCCTTTTAAAGTCGCGGCGTCGACTTATATCATTGTATATTATGGCATTTTCTTTCAAAACATCGTTTGGACTTGTAATATACTTATGTTTTCCGCAAACTTTATCAACTTTTGGGACCTATCTTGTAACTTTGGATGTTTTATATAAATGTCAAACGATGTGTTTTTAAACGACACTTTAGGTCGTTCAATATAACTGTGATGATGATGCTATGACAGTCAATCCCCAAGGAATTCCAATCCGCTGCAAAACAGATAATTTGGGGGTGTGACAGATTGGTATCAGAGCTTCAGTTATAGAGAACTAGGTTGCATCATTGACCCTAGACTATAACTACATCATCATAGCATCTCATCATTTCATCATAAGTGCATAGTCACTATACATGCGGTTTCATACGCACATTTTACGAGTTATTTACTGTCATTTTAAAATCGATTGTCACATAGATGCCTTCAAATACTTATCCCATCATACTCACATCACTTTGACATAGAGAATGCCCTGTCATTCCCTATCACAATTTTAACATCAGTTGACTCAACACCGATAACATCAGCTGATGAGACTGAACCCTTTTAGGAGGACGAAGTTGCACTTACACCATCGCGATCACTATTGATTCACCGTAGAATCAGGACAATTTTCATCATTCTGTTGAGACAGATCATACCATTTGGTAGGACTTACAAGCTTAGTCCTAGTGGACCTATTAGTCATACATTTGATTTGCCGCTAGGGAAGCGTTCATGATTTGACACACTACTACCATCTATCACTAAGACTACAGAAACTACACTATCTTATAGAATTGAGGACTGTGAGAGTTTCAAAGCTATTGTTATTAGACAGCCTACTGCTCCTACACTTGAGACATGATTAGACCATCAACAGGAACAGATAATAAGTACATTTCTATTTAGTGTAACCTTTATCATTTATTATCTCCACGATAATTACAACCTTAGTTTATTTCATTCCTTATTCCAATTGCCCAATTTTCAATCATTTTGCGACAATACCTCACTATCTTACTAGGGGTTAGGCCAACTTTATTTTTGACCAATTAGGAGACTATTACCACACTACGAGGTTCTCCCATGTATCCTACAAACCATTCCTCAAATTATATTTCAAGTTATTTTGCTACCATTTCATAACATTATTTCACTTAAATTTATTTCGAGCTATTTTATCACCATCTTAGAAACGTTGTTTCATAAAGTTTTAAAGCAAGTTGTTTTATTACCAACTTATCAATTGGTTTCAGTCATTTTATCAACTATTTAATACCCTCATGCGAAACGATTTTCATGTTACTCTGAAAAATCATTGAGCCATTATCTTACAAAACAAAACGTTGAATACCATCTAAAACTTCGGAGGAACATAATACCATTTCAAGAAAACCAAGCATCACATCATTTGTCCTTGATTATACATGGCCTGATCACCTATGTATAATTCAGGAAGAATTATGTCATGAAAGAAACAAGTATCATTTCAAATTTCTTAAAACAATCTTCATTCAAAAGCAAAACTTTGTAATCATATAAATTGTTCATAAACATATATTTTAATAACACTCTATCGATGCTCACGCCATTCATCCCTCACTCAACCAATAAGTTAGAATTTGACGAGTAACCTTTTTAGAAAACGCTTTCTATACAATCTATGAGGAGGATTCCTCGACACAAGAAAACAAGGAAAGCATTCTAGGACTAGAAGTAGGTAGCGAGATCTTTCAAAACTCAATAAAAATCTTAAGACATGACAAGACATTCCGAACCACTATTTTGGACTAGAAGTCAAATTATGTCATTTCAAAAGTACTAGCTAGACCGAGTTACAAGATTTAGTACGAAGCGAATACACACTAAGCAACATTATAGGGAGAAACCAAATCTTCTAACTGGGACTACAGAACATTTCACTAAACATGACCTCAACAATATTTGAACTTCCCTACAATGAGTTTCCTTTAAAGGAAATGATATAAACTTCCTCTAAGGCATTGTGTTCCCTAGAAATTCCAAGTATCCTCACTTCTATATCCAGAGATGCAACAGGTTTGAACATATTGGACAATAGATGACTTTCCATCTACAAGTGAGATTAGAACAAACATTCCTCGGTATAGTATCATCTGATATCTATGTTTTACGGACATGAGGACAATCTAGTGATGAACTATTTTAGAATCACTCAATATCGGGACGAGTCTTGAAAACCAATCACAATACTACATTACTTAAATATTTAAGGTTTTGTGACTTTACAACATAGAGCATGGAAACACTTCGATAATCAAACCATAAACATTTTAGTCATGGGGACTAAACGCCTTAGGCAAGTAAGATTCAAATCATGACATTCGCTGGAACGAGAAACGCGAGGAATCACAATTGCTACCCATAATCTATTCTTTTCAATAAGGTCCTTTTCGACAGATTTAACATTTTGAAATTTGGATTGAGACACGTGGTATCAAATCCAGTTGTACCTATTACAAGCTATTCGATTCACCTTAGACTTCTGACAACCATTTTAAGATTCCTTTGGAATTCACTAGTACATGATTACCGCTTATTATCCTCAGCTCAATGGTTAGAGCGAGAGAACAATTCCCACATTAGACACATTATACCACATTGAATTAGCTAATGGTAACTTAATTAGCACCGACACCATTGTCCGTGGTTGTACACTCAATTTTCTAAATCATCCCTTCAATATAGACCTTATGCCTGTAGAACTTGGTAGTTTCGACGTCATCATAGGAATGGATTGGTTATCCAAACATCGTGCGAGAATCCTTTGTGATGAGAAAGTTGTTCATCTTCCTTATAATGGCGAAACTTTGATCATTCGTGGGGAACGAAGTGGAACTAGACTCAGTATTATATCATGCATCAAAACGGAGAAGTACATAAAGAAAGGTTGTTTTGCTTTCTTAGCTCATATAACTGAGAAGAAGTCGGAGGAGAAGCGACTTGAGGATGTACCGATTGCTCGAGAATTTCCTGAAGTCTTTCCTGAAGACTTGCCAGGACTACCACCGGCACGTCAAGTAGAATTTCATATTGACTTAGTGCCTGGAGCTGCACCAATTGCGCGAGCACCTTATCGATTAGCACCATCGGAGATGCAAGAGTTGTCTAATCAGTTGCAAGAACTTTTAGACAAAGGATTCATTAGGCCAAGTTCCTCGCCTTGGGGAGCACCGGTCTTGTTTGTGAAGAAGAAAGATGGATCTTTCAGAATGTGTATAGATTATAGAGAGCTGAACAAGTTAACGGTGAAGAATCGTTACCCACTCCCCAGAATCGACGACTTGTTCGATCAGTTACAAGGCCCTGGTATCTACTCAAAGATTGACTTAAGATCAGGTTACCATCAACTTAGAGTGCGGGAGGTGGATATTCCGAAAACAGCGTTTAGAAAAAGTTATGGTCATTATGAGTTTCAAGTAATGCCATTCGGATTAACTAATGCACCTGCAGTATTCATGGATCTTATGAATAGAGTATTTAAACCGTATTTGGACAAATTTGTCATAGTGTTTATCGACGACATATTGATTTACTCAAAGAGCAAAGAAGAGCATGAAGGGCATTTAAGAACGATTTTAGGACTACTCAAGAATGAGAAGTTGTATGCCAAATTTTCAAAGTGTGATTTTTGGAACTGTAAAGTACAACTTCTTGGTCATGTCATTAATAGTCAAGGATTACAAGTAGACCCTGCAAAGATTGAAGCCGTAAAAGATTGGACTACTCCAACAAATCCTACAGAAATCCGACAATTTCTAGGACTTGCTGGGTATTACCGAAGATTTATCGAAGGTTTTTCAAAGATAGCTAAAGCTTTGACCAAGTTGACACAGAAAAACAAGAGGTATGAATGGGGAAAGAAACAAGAAGCTACTTTTCAGGTGTTGAAGCAAAAGCTTTGCAGTGCGCCAATTTTGGCACTACCCGAAGGAATTGAGAACTTCGTTGTATACTGCGATGCTTCACATAAAGAGCTTGGAGCTGTATTAATGCAAAACGAGAAGGTAATAGCGTATGCTTCTCGACAACTTAAGGTCTATGAGAAGAATTACACCACTCATTATCTTGAGTTAGGGGCCGTAGTTTTTGCACTTAAGATTTGGAGACACTACCTTTACGGTACAAAGTGCACAGTGTTTACGGACCACAAGAGTTTACAATATGTTCTTGATCAGAAGGAACTTAACATGAGGCAACGTCATTGGTTGGAATTACCCAGCAATTATGATTGTGAAATCAAGTATCACCCGGGAAAAGCCAATGTTGTGGCTGATGCTCTTAGCGAGAAAGAAAGACCCAAACCTTTAAGAGTAAGATCATTAGGAATGACGATCAGTTCACCTTTACCATCAAAAATACTGGAGGCACAGATCGAGGCACTTAAGGAAGAAAACCGACCAAGTGAAAAGCTTTATGGTATGCCCGAAAATGCAAATGGCTTTGTAAAGAGAGCATATGGAGTATTATGCTTCAAGGATAGAATGTGGGTACAATTTTATGGCAGGATACGAGAATTGATTATGCATGAGTCGCATAAGTCAAAGTATTCTTTTCACCTAGGTTCTGATAAGATGTATCAGGATCTCAAGAAACTTTAGTGATGGCCGATCATGAAAGCAGAAATTGCCACGTACGTTAGCAGATGCCTTACTTGCTCTCAGGTAAAAGTCGAATATCAGAACCCTTCAGGATTACTCCAACAACCAAAAATTCCCAATGGAAGTTGGAACGCATTACGATGAACTTTGTCACGAAACTTCCTAAGACATCGGGAGGTTACGACGCTATATGGGTAATCGTTGATCGCCTTACCAAATCAGCCCATTTCATACCAATTAGAGAGACTTATTCCATGGAACAACTCACTAGACTTTATGTCAAGGAAATAGTCTCGAGGCATGGAGCACCAATTTCTATCATTTCCGACAGAGATAGTCGATTCACTTCAAACTTCTGGAAATCATTACAAGATTCATTTGGAACAAAATTAGACATGAGCACAGCATATCATCCACAAACCGATGGCCAAAGTGAAAGGACAATTCAAACATTAGAAGATATGCTCAAGCATGTGTGACTTTCTAGAAGTGATTAGGCAAGTCATACTTCATCGAACCAGTTGTTTTACAACAATAGTAATTACATGAACATATTAACGACACCATTTGAGGCACTCTCTGATTTAGGTGTCAATCACTTATTCACGGAACAAAATCAGGAAAGTCCAACTCACTAGCCCATAAATCATTCATGAAACAACAAATAAATGGTATAGGTCAAGAATCTGTTACAAGAAACAACATATAGCTTGATAGGCTACGTCGTTATACGATGAAAAATATTGGAAGTATGTTCCATAAGTCGCAAACCACTAGAATTTCAAGTTGGTAATAAATTGATGTTCAAAATCTTGCCTTTGAAAGGCGTAGTGCGATCCAGAAAAATATTGGACGAACCAATGCGACTCAAATATCCCCATCTTTTCACCGACAACACCGTAGGACCCAACAAGGACTGAATTCAGGGACTGAATTCCTTTTTGGTTGGGCGAATGTGACAATTCGTATTTTCAGATCATTCTCAAAACATTACTCATGTTTCATTATTTATCATTTATCGTGAACTAGGTTTACGAGCATCAAATTCACGTAACCGTAATGGTTTAGCTGTGAATTCATGATCATATCATCGAGGTCATTTCATATAGACTAAGTTTAGTCTACATTTCATTATCATCATTTTCATCATATTAGTTCATGCATGGTTTTTCATTTTACATTAAACGTATAATTTTTATATTAAATAAACGTTATCGCGTAATTAATTATTTTGACAATTGATCCATTACTTCCAAAAATTATTCCAATA
Organism: Chrysanthemum seticuspe; assembly: GCA_019973895.1. Taxonomy (NCBI): domain Eukaryota; kingdom Viridiplantae; phylum Streptophyta; class Magnoliopsida; order Asterales; family Asteraceae; genus Chrysanthemum; species Chrysanthemum seticuspe. The sequence continues at coordinate 190,425,946 of BPTQ01000009.1, forward strand.
TATTTTTATACTCATATTAAGTTTATAAAATAATATTATGAGTTTACCTAGTGTTTTAAATTTATTTTGTAACTAAATTGTTGTATTTATATAATTACGACGTTTTTCTTAAATTCGACACGATTATTATTATATCACTCAAATTTTGCAAGGAATGTATTTTTATAATTTTTATGACCTAAAAATATTTTAACTTGACCCGTGAAAATTTATTTTTATTCAACGCTACCCTAAATATTTACAAATGCTACAACTTATCACTTAACTCATTTAAATTTTACAAAAATCTTACAATACTTACACTTATACAAATGAAAAAAAAAAAAAAAAAAAAAACATAAACAAAATATGATTCACACCCCTTGTCGACACAAGGGGGAATCATCAAGAGATTTGCAAAATATCTCATACAAGTAGTAAACAAATTATTTTTTTCATTTCATTCCTTTCATTTGCAAAAGCTAGACCAATTCCATTTCTTCTTCTCTCAAAATATACGGCAGCCAAGGGACCAAGGAAGAAGCATTTACAAGTTTACAAGTCATTTATTTAAACACTAGTATCATTTGTTGCAAGGTTTTGTAATATAAACCTCAAGTGATTAGGAAAACCTTTTGTCCATTAAACCTCATCATATCACTAGTAAGCATTCATAGTCATATTTTTATTTCATATTCATTTTTGTGGTCATATCATTTTATTGGTGAAACATGCAAGTCTCATGATATTTATACCATTTTAAAGGTTTTTAAGGTTTTATGTGCTATATATATATAATCCGTCCTATAATTACTCCTTGTTATATTTTAGTTTTGGTGATGTCTAGGAACCCATGACACCCTAAGAAGGTGTATGGTAGGATTAGAATAGCTTCGGAGTTGTTTTGAATGGGTTAGAATAGGTTTGGAGCGAGAAAAACTCATTTCGACACGTTTTGAAAAGGGTCTGTCCTTAAAATCAAATTCTGGAAAATCCGACAGTGAACAAAAATATTTGGCCTAGATATTTAGAAAATATACTTTAAAACGAAACCGTGGCCGCTTGAACGGATTAAAACGGAGCTATAACGAAGAAGTTATGAATTTTTCAATTTGGCGACGAAAAATACTAAATCCTGAAAATTTCAGCAAACTATATTTGTTTTGTACGAGTCAAAAATGAAGCTTGGACGTTGTAAATTATGTCGATTTGTTAAAAATATGTTAGTATACTTCAATATGAAGTTAAGGATCTTTAAAACGTAGAAAACGGATTTGTAACGACTAAATTACACATGTTTACAAAAGTTGCCGTAACTATTATTATATAAGAAAAATATAACTTGATTTCTAATAAACAAGTTTTGCGGCAAAAACTAGTACCAAGTAAAAGGTCGTTTTTAACATTGAATTAGAACTTTTTATGAAGAGAAGTCTTCTAGTAAAAGTGAAATCGCCAAGTATACTTTCCAAAATGTCCAATTGTTTGATTAGCGGAGTTGTAATGAATTAATTACGGTCGCTCAAACTTTGCCGAAAAACCATCATTAAACTATATTTTGGACTAAAAGTACCATATTTAACCTCTATTATCTTTATGTTCGAGACCTCTAGGATGAAAACTCATGTACTAAAACTTTGAGATTATCATACGAGCTTCCCAAAACCGTTGAGTTCGTTTCCTAACGCTCGACGTGCACCATTTTACAACTAGCTTTTAGAAGCCGTTTTTGTCATTTTCATGGAAATTTCAATAACATTATTTTACGACGAAAAGTAATATTTTCACAACAAGTCACTAAATGATTATCGTCGGATATCATTTCAATGTAAATACATGTGAAGTAATTTAAAAATGGTCAAGACGTTAAAAGATTTCATTTTCGATGAGAAGTATTGTTTTCAAAAATTCATAAGTGGTATAAATATCATCCGAATCGCATGCATAACATTACATCATGACTTATTACATATCATATCATTCATAATAGGTCAGTTTCGAGATTCACGCTACATTTCGGTGTACTCACTTTTGTCATCACTTCAATTCATCAAGTGAGTTTTCATAGCCCCGTTGTATACATTTAATACTTGTTTTCAAACTTACGGGGGAGAATACATTGCACATCATTTTATTACGATACCAAGTATATCAAATTCATTACATTGCTTAAGTTACCTCATGCCAATTGAATGTCCCCATTATATTACATGAACCGTTAATTTCATAGAAGCGAGGGTGAGTGGATAGATCTATCGAGGGTGACTCCTCCATCCGGGTTGGTGGATCCCAACTAGTCATACGGATGCATATCATTTAATAACATTATTTGAGTTGTTTGGCAAACACTCTGTTGGGGCGAACATCATGGTCAGTCTAGTTTCGGTGTCATGGACTTATAGCAATTGTAACATTTTTGTGACGACATTGTCATACATTATCTATACTTGTGTAGTCGTATAATTCATTTTCATAAACCTATGATTTCTCACCAACATTATTGTTGACCGTTTTAGCAATGTATTTTCAGGTAACTAGACATACTCATCATGGCATGGTTAAGGAACCCTTTTAAAGTCGCGGCGTCGACTTATATCATTGTATATTATGGCATTTTCTTTCAAAACATCGTTTGGACTTGTAATATACTTATGTTTTCCGCAAACTTTATCAACTTTTGGGACCTATCTTGTAACTTTGGATGTTTTATATAAATGTCAAACGATGTGTTTTTAAACGACACTTTAGGTCGTTCAATATAACTGTGATGATGATGCTATGACAGTCAATCCCCAAGGAATTCCAATCCGCTGCAAAACAGATAATTTGGGGGTGTGACACGTAGTCCTGCTCCTACGTTGTCTCGTGCACGCTCACGTGCTCATACTTAAGCCATTCAAATGTTTTTTCATTCTTTTTGTAGTCATCTCCTAATTCTAGGCATTTTTTGTAATACCGCTTAGTTTTCTCATATGGGTACCTAAGTCCACTTTGCTTATCCCTTTCACTAAGCAATGGAATAGGGGTCATTCTATTACATGCCTCAATATCCCTATGTTTAAACCTAGGATGAGCGCGTGGCATTTGGTAGATAAAGTCTTCAACTTCATCAGAGAATGTAATTAGACCATCAATCATCCGTTCATTCAACCTAGTCATTCTTTTGAAAGGTTTTCCAAAAATTACTTGAGTGAGGTCCTTATCAATAAATTCTCCTAAGTCTTCTAAGACCATGAACTCTACCAAATAAGCAAAGCTTCCAACAAACATGTGCAAATGAGTGACTGCTTCAACCACAATGTTCCCTTGATAAGTTAACTCATTGGTCTTGATTTTATTGTATAGGTCCCTTGAGATTAAGTTCAAAGGCAAGAATGAATTCAAGTAAGCATCGAACCCTTCTAATCCTATTTTGCAAGGGAATTGCATGTTAAAGGGACCATCTTTCTCAACTCTACACCTAGGGTCAAAACATTGGGAGGGGTCTTCCTCCATTCCAAAACTAACTTCATTAACGACCTCCCCGCTATCAAGGGCTTCACCATAATCAAATTCCTCATCGGAATCTGAGTCATAGAAAGGACTTTGTTGTTGCCAATTTATCTCATTATGCCCTAGGTGATTTCCAAAATGGTGAACGGGTGAAGGGTTTTGTGGGATTGAGTTCTCAATTTCAGGATTGGGAACGGGTAGGGTGAAGAATATTCGACGGAAGACACGTATCATGGTGAGTGATGGATTTTACGAACAAAGTTCACGAAGAAGGGGGATAGAGTACGAGAAAGCTAAAAAATGAGAAAAAATTACTTGATAGGAATCAAGCAAAGAAACCTAAACGAGGTGGACTACTAACTAGCTATTCTATTCCCCGGCAGCGGCGCCAAAAACTTGATAACGCTACACGCGTCGTTCAGGGTCAAAGGAACTTCCTTTTCTTCGAGCAAGTTTTATAACACCCTAGGCAGTGAACCTAATTGTTGTAGTGTAGTATTATGGTAAGCCACGGGTATTGATATCGTTCTCTAGGGGAATAGGAATACTAGTGAGAAGTTACTACGCTAAGGTTGGGGTTGAGGAAGATTATTTTTTATCTTTTTATGTTTTTAGGAAATGGAAAGGTACGAATCTCGGGGTTTGGATTTGGGGGTTGGTATTTCTACGGATTACTCTACTTATCTAATTATCTAATCTAAGGTGAGGGTAGTCAATGTCTAATTATTGTGTGCTCGTATGATGGTTTAAAGATGTGTTTACTTAGGTTTTATTACTCCTTGATTATCTCCTATTGATGGTTGAAGTGTCACGTCCTTATTCTTAATCGCGTTGTGTGTCTAAAGTCGTAGGGTATGCGTTTGTCCCTAACTCTTTGAACTTACCAAAGGGTCTCGTCTACAAAAACCTCTAGGTATTATAAACTCTAACTCCAAGGTACTCTTTGGATGGTTTAGCCTACAACCGCTCTAAGTGTTATAGTCCAAGGTTCACAAAGATTAATCAAGCATTAATTACACAACGAATGACCTATCGCATTACTAGATCATTAACAATTAAGATAAGAGACAACCAATCAATATTCAATAATTAAGTTTCATATTTCCCAAGCAAACACACAAGTAAATTAGCCGGACATGGAGAACATGCAAGTATACACACAAGTAATTGAAGACATAATTGAATTAATGAAGTAAAACACTTATCTTGATGTAAGATAGGGTTTGGAACCCTAAAATACTGTACAAGATAGCCTTGGTTCGGTTTAGGTTTTTACTCCAAAAGACTACTCTCTAAAACTAAAAAATTCGGATTCTATATGTAAAACCCTAAAAATCTAAAACGCGTAAAAGACTATTTTGCCCCTAAATATTTAAAACTAGAAATATATATATATATATATATATATATATATATATATATATATATATATATATATATATATATATATATATATATATATATATATATATATATATATATATATATATATATATATATATATCCGTTAAGCTCACTAAATGGAAATTCAACCTAGCTTATAAATTGTTGCCAAACCAAGTATACGAGATTGATTTACGTTTAAGATTAAAGAATTCATCACGCGTCTTCTCTTTAGTTTTGCATGAACCAAGATACATTGTAATTAAACTAAGAGCCCACCTAATTTATAAATTGGAAGATGGACTTGGCCCATTTTATTTTTTCTCTCCTTTGGCTCGTCCAAGTTACATCCGTATATCTCCCTCCTTTTTTTTTACACTCCACAAAAGCTAAGCAAAAGAAAACCCTAGTTTTGCAAGTGACGGCTGGACCTTGGTTTCTTCTCTTCAGTCGATCAGAAAACAAAACGAGTACAAGAAGATTGATGAAGGGTAGCTGTTTGGTGTTGGCCTTGTCGTGGGTTTTTGCTTTCGTCAGTCCATGTTTCTCCTCCATTTTATTCGACTACAAGATGATCAGAAGGCTGTCGTGGGGTTTGTTCAAGCTGCTGAGCGTGAGTTCCTGGTTCAAATGATTGGTTCCTGGTCGTGGTCCTAGGTCAAGAGTTGCTTGGTCGCGGGTTTTGCTTGCCTTGGTTTCGTTTTCATTCCACTTGAGCAACTAGGGTTTGTCTCACTCCCATTTTTTTTCTCCTGATTGTTTCCTTTAATTGTGTGTCGTGAGGTTGTCATTCTAATTGTAACATGATATGATAAAAAGATTACTCAAAATCATATATTAGAGCACATGTATTTCAAATGAACCTAAACCATGTATTCCACCATATAAAACCTTGATGTAGAATCTATTTTTGGACCCCCTTTATACACGGCATACATGATGTTATAACGAGCTAAACGAGTCTTGGAATATACATATACGTGTCTTGTTATTTGAATCAACAACAAATGGTTTAAGGATCTCATTGGATTTATGGGGCGTATAAAATGGTTATTGGTGGTTAAAGGGTGTATATAATTTTGTAAGACTAAAAATATGGAATGGTAAACTTGCTATGACGATATTAAATCAGGTTGTGTAGCTTACATGGGTCATGGGTGCGTTTGGGTAGGTAAAACATGTGATTACAATGGTTTTAATAAACCCTAAAACTGGACAGCATCATATGTCGAATTTGTGTGTGTTATAGATCCAATTTTATAAGTTCAATAATCTGGGTTTTTATGGGAAAAGTTTATTTTATGTCTTAGTTAAGTTTTCCAAGTGGTTTGGTCGAATTTGGAGTTGCCTAAGTCGTATTTTTGATTTTTACAAGATCAAGTGTCAAAGCTGAGAAAACGGGTCTGAAATTTGGTTGGATTGTTTGATTTTTCATTTTCAAACCATGAAGAATTGGGAGATCTCCTTTTACAGAAGTGACATTTAGGTTATAAATGAATTTCTGGGAGTTTTGGGAATTTTTCTAAGGTGTCTAAACAGGTCTAATAAGCGCAAACTTTTAAGGTGTATTTTCTGATCACTTTCTGGGCAGGTCTAAACTTATGATTTTCCATAGGCCATTTTACTTGGAAATAGAACTCACCAATTTTTGGAGACTCTTTTAAATCATATGGGAACCCCTGGGATTTTGCTTGATTTCATTTGAGCTAAGTAAGTATTTTATAAAAATCGTTAAAGTCTGGTCCAAATATGAGTTTAAGAAAATGAAAGATAAAACATGATATCAATAAGTAACACACTTGCAAAGGCATAAGAAGCTTATAAAAGGAGCTAATAAGTATTATACGAATCGTAATCCGTGTAGATTCATTGAAGAAGACGTGGCGTCGTATCTTCGTGTTCGTTCATTCATTTGCTTTTCCCTCATTTCCGTTAAGGTACAGATATTCTGACATTTTCAGTAAAGGTTCCTTATGACGTTCTTTTCGTTAGCTTTCCTATTTTACTTATTAGGGTTCCCGATGCCATTGCTATGAACCCTTTTCTGATTGTTTGATCTGTTACTTGTGTAAAAATACCTGTTCTAGTGAATTATACAATATCTGATTTGAACTTTATGTTAGGAAGACTTTGATATGCACATTTGTTGAACCTTGTTATATTTGATTATGAACTTCTTCTTAGGGACATTTAATGTTGAATTTCTGATTATGGAAGTATGATATGTGATTATGATATAAACTTCTGACTTCTGAATATCTGAATATGAACCTTATGATATGAACTATCTGATATGTTGTCTGTGACCTTTGTGTTTGATTATGATCTGTGTCTGTTTGACCTAAGTTAGTTTGACACCCGAGCCAAATATTTCACTAGTCATGGGGGTTCCATGTCCGTGTCAGTGATGCACCTCTGACATGACTCTAGGGCAGTAGAGTGATGTTCTGCCACGTCCCTTTTCGTTATCTGTTTATTGATAGTATGGCCACTATCTGTCTGTTGGGGCGTATGGATGCATCCTAGATCTGATCTGTTATCTGATATGATTTGTCTGGTGAATGATGTCGTGTGCAATACGCGTCTTCACAAATTCTGGGAGCTAACTACTCCATTTGTTATTGAGGTCTCCCCTCATATTATATAAGGTATTTCGAGGTCACCCCTCCGAATAAGAAAGTTATTTCTGATATGATATGTTCTGGGCTCGTGGTAGATAACTAAATCTGTATTTGTTATTTCTGTGTTAGATATTCTGTTTATGATTCCGTATTTGTCAATGTTTCCATTTACATACTGAATTATTATATGTTTATTGAATGTGTTTATGCTTTGACATGTTTATGTGACTACTGTTTGCCATGCTAGGATATGATTAATATGCTTAAATGTGATTCGCATGTTGTCATCTGATTATATGTTAGTTTACCATTATGTAACCTTGTTGATCTGTATGATGATTATGCTAGTGTATAATTGATTGTTCTGTAAGTTCATTATGTATAATTGTTTAGATAATTCGTGAACTTTGATTATCCGTTGGTGTTCGTATCTGCTTATGTTTGATCTGCCATGTTTAAATTCTGTCTATACTAAAGTTTGATCTGGGAAATGGTTTAAATTATGATATCTGTTTTGATAATTTGCTAATTGCTATGCTATGTCTTTTGCTTATTTAGTTATAGTTTTCTACTATGTTTTCTATTTGCATGTGTGACTGCCATGATTTGACTGCTATTTCCGCTGCTACAATATTGGATTAAGTGTGTTAAATGTAGATTAATTGACTTGTATGAATGCCATGTTTACTTTCTAGAAATTGTTTCCGTTAGTCTTTAGACTTTTCGTTTGGCTTATATGTACTCTATTTTCTTGATGTGTTTGTGTTTGTGTTATTAATGTGCTATGTGTGGTTCTTATCTGTCATTTGTTTCTTTCGGATTTCTGTATATTTGTGCTTCCGTAGAATCCTCAATGATTCGTCATTCTCATTTCGTTGTGATTTCGTTATTTGTATCTTTGTTCTGTTTTAGCTTTTGTTTTGTTATATCTGTTCACTGGGCTTTGTAAGCTCAGCCGCATTTTCTTTTCCTGCGGCAGGTGTTAAGCATTCAAGATGAGCTTATGGGATAGCTGATCTGGGTTGAGAGTAGAGTTGAGAGCAAGATTTGAAAATAGGGATCTTAGATTTATTTTGATTATTAAGTTATTTATATTTTCTTTTGTAAGTTTTGTAAAGGCTTCCGCTATTGTATAGTACTTAAGGTTCTGATATGAAATCGTATTTGTGATATCTTTACCCTTGTCGGGTTGGGGTGTTACAATTTATGGTATCAGAGCTCTAGGTTTTAGGACCCTTAGAGCTTAGGCTATGACCTGTGAGGATTGGGTAGACATTAGGTTTCCGTCTGTTCAGATATCTTTCGATTCCTTTTGACTGTCGTTCAGATTTGACTTCGATATTCTTTTGTCTTCACTGCGTTGGCCCTCCTCTTTTCGCATCGAATTTTATTATTTTGTCTTCGCACATCCGTTTGTCGATCGTCAGATGGAGACTACCCGCGGAGCCGAAGATGATAATGCCGAACCTGTATTGCTGCAACAGTCTCTGAGCTGGAGAGGTTCGTGAAGCAGAAGCCACACCCGACTGCCGTGCTGCTGGAGGCATCAGGATGCTGCTGGAGGAAGCAGGACGGACCAACCAAGGACGCAAAAGACGGAGACAAGATTCAACCGGTGGCTGAGAATGTTCATTTACTTCATATGATTTGGGCGCGACTTATGTTACTCCTATTCGTTTGTCATGCGTTTTGAGGCGGTTTGATATTCTGTTAAGTGATTCTGATCGGTATTGCGTTTCTTTGATTTGTTCAGAACTCGGTTTGAATCGTGAAGTTTTATCGTTTAGCATTCTGGTATATCTTTGTTTTTCTTTTTGGACCGACAGTAATGAGTCATGAGGAACCGTTTTATGCAAGTTGGTGGCCTCGTTTGTTTGGTAATATGGTAAGTTGTGTGATGTAATATATGTGGTATGTATGTGATCTGGCCTGTTTCAGTATGTTGCTTGTTATCTGTATGTGATATGTTTTGTTTTGATATTAGTTATGTGGGTTGTCATGACCCGAGACAGAATACGATGATAATAAGGACTTGTTATGTGATGCAAGTATTATGACGCCTGATCAACGTGATAATACTGAGATCATATAATTTGAACTTATTGAAATCATATGACGTCTGGGGAAATGCCTGTGGTTGATACGCGAATGGACTTTGACTTGTATCTGTTATTTGTCGCTCCTCATGTTCGATTGAAATTTTGTACCTCTTTGCGAGATTCTCATTGACAACTGTTATATATAAGTTTTGTACACTTGGAATCCGAAATCGTTATGATCCGTGTGAACCTATAGATTTCTATGTCTGCCCTAAGTTTGTATGTCTCCACGTACTTCTGCGATTAGTAAGACCGTTAGGATTCGTTCTGTCTATGCATATGTTATTTTCATCATTAGATACCTGAATAAGTTAGAGTGTGTTTTTTGATTTTCTGCATCTCATCTGTTATCTGCCATTACTTTGATAAGTATATGATTATCTGTTATAAGTATTTGACTGTTGAATTGATTTCTGAATAGTATAAGTATGAATGTTCTGACAAGAATCTGTTTGTTCTAAAATAAGTTTCGCGTTTGCTTTATTCCTTGAAATTCTGAAGTCCGATTCGTTTTCTGTTCTGTTCCGTCTTGTTCAATTTTTGTGGACGAAAATTTTCTTTTAGAGGGGAAGAGTTGTAAAACCCTAAAAATCTAAAACGCGTAAAAGGCTATTTTGCCCCTAAATATTTAAAACTAGAAATATATATATATATATATATATATATATATATATATATATATATATATATATATATATATATATATATATATATATATATATATATATATATATATATATCCGTTAAGCTCACTAAATGGAAATTCAACCTAACTTATAAATTGTTGCCAAACCAAGTATACGAGATTGATTTACGTTTAAGATTAAAGAATTCATCACGCGTCTTCTCTTTAGTTTTGCATGAACCAAGATACATTGTAATTAAACTAAGAGCCCACCTAATTTATAAATTGGAAGTTGGACTTGGCCCATTTTATTTTTTCTCTCCTTTGGCTCGTCCAAGTTACATCCGTATATCTCCCTCCTTTTTTTTTACACTCCACAAAAGCTAAGCAAAAGAAAACCCTAGTTTTGCAAGTGACGGCTGGACCTTGGTTTCTTCTCTTCAGTCGATCAGAAAACAAAACGAGTACAAGAAGATTGATGAAGGGTAGCTGTTTGGTGTTGGCCTTGTCGTGGGTTTTTGCTTTCGTCAGTCCATGTTTCTCCTCCATTTTATTCGACTACAAGATGATCAGAAGGCTGTCGTGGGGTTTGTTCAAGCTGCTGAGCGTGAGTTCCTGGTTCAAATGATTGGTTCCTGGTCGTGGTCCTAGGTCAAGAGTTGCTTGGTCGCGGGTTTTGCTTGCCTTGGTTTCGTTTTCATTCCACTTGAGCAGCTAGGGTTTGTCTCACTCCCATTTTTTTTCTCCTGATTGTTTCCTTTAATTGTGTGTCGTGAGGTTGTCATTCTAATTGTCACATGATATGATAAAAAGATTACTCAAAATCATATATTAGAGCACATGTATTTCAAATGAACCTAAACCATGTATTCCACCATATAAAACCTTGATGTAGAATCTGTTTTTGGACCCCCTTTATACACGGCATACATGATGTTATAACGAGCTAAACGAGTCTTGGAATATACATATACGTGTCTTGTTATTTGAATCAACAACAAATGGTTTAAGGATCTCATTGGATTTATGGGGCGTATAAAATGGTTATTGGTGGTTAAAGGGTGTATATAATTTTGTAAGACTGAAAATATGGAATGGTAAACTTTCTATGACGATATTAAATCAGGTTGTGTAGCTTACATGGGTCATGGGTGCGTTTGGGTAGGTAAAACATGTGATTACAATGGTTTTAATAAACCCTAAAACTGGACAACATCATATGTCGAAATTGTGTGTGTTATAGATCCAATTTTATAAGTGCAATAATCTGGGTTTTTGTGGGAAAAGTTTATTTTATGTCTTAGTTAAGTTTTCCAAGTGGTTTGGTCGAATTTGGAGTTGCCTAAGTCGTATTTTTGAATTTTACAAGATCAAGTGTCAAAGCTGAGAAAACGGGTCTGAAATTTGGTTGGATTGTTTGATTTTTCATTTTCAAACCATAAAGAATTGGGAGCTCTCCTTTTACAGAAGTGACATTTAGGTTATAAATGAATTTCTGGGAGTTTTGGGAATTTTTATAAGGTGTCTAAACAGGTCTAATAAGCGCAAACGTTTAAGGTGTATTTTCTGATCACTTTCTAGGCAGGTCTAGACTTATGATTTTCCATAGGCCATTTTACTTGGAAATAGAACTCACCAATTTTTGGAGACTCTTTTAAATCATATGGGAACCCCTGGGATTTTGCTTGATTTCATTTGAGCTAAGTAAGTATTTTATAAAAATCGTTAAAGTCTGGTCCAAATATGAGTTTAAGAAAATGAAAGATAAAACATGATATCAATAAGTAACACACTTGCAAAGGCATAAGAAGCTTATAAAAGGAGCTAATAAGTATTATACAAATCGTAATCCGTGTAGATTCATTGAAGAAGACGTGGCGTCGTATCTTCGTGTTCGTTCATTCATTTGCTTTTCCCTCATTTCCGTTAAGGTACAGATATTCTGACATTTTCAGTAAAGGTTCCTTATGACGTTCTTTTCGTTAGCTTTCCTATTTTACTTATTAGGGTTCCCGATGCCATTGCTATGAACCCTTTTCTGATTGTTTGATCTGTTACTTGTGTAAAAATACCTGTTCTAGTGAATTATACAATATCTGATTTGAACTTTATGTTAGGAAGACTTTGATATGCACATTTGTTGAACCTTGTTATATTTGATTATGAACTTCTTCTTAGGGACACTTAATGTTGAATTTCTGATTATGGAAGTATGATATGTGATTATGATATAAACTTCTGACTTCTGAATATCTGAATATGAACCTTATGATATGAACTATCTGATATGTTGTCTGTGACCTTTGTGTTTGATTATGATCTGTGTCTGTTTGACCTAAGTTAGTTTGACACCCGAGCCAAATATTTCACTAGTCATGGGGGTTCCATGTCCGTGTCAGTGATGCACCTCTGACATGACTCTAGGGCAGTAGAGTGATGTTCTGCCACGTCCCTTTTCGTTATCTGTTTATTGATAGTATGGCCACTATCTGTCTGTTGGGGCGTATGGATGCATCCTAGATCTGATCTGTTATCTGATATGATTTGTCTGGTGAATGATGTCGTGTGCAATACGCGTCTTCACAAATTCTGGGAGCTAACTACTCCATTTGTTATTGAGGTCTCCCCTCATATTATATAAGGTATTTCGAGGTCACCCCTCCGAATAAGAAAGTTACTTCTGATATGATATGTTCTGGGCTCGTGGTAGATAACTAAATCTGTATCTGTTATTTCTGTGTTAGATATTCTGTTTATGATTCCGTATTTGTCAATGTTTCCATTTACATGCTGAATTATTATATGTTTATTGAATGTGTTTATGCTTTGACATGTTTATGTGACTATTGTTTGCCATGCTAGGATATGATTAAGATGCTTAAATGTGATTCGCATGTTGTCATCTGATTATATGTTAGTTTACCATTATGTAACCTTGTTGATCTGTATGATGATTATGCTAGTGTATAATTGATTGTTCTGTAAGTTCATTATGTATAATTGTTTAGATAATTCATGAACTTTGATTATCCGTTGGTGTTCGTATCTGCTTATGTTTGATCTGCCATGTTTAAATTCTGTCTATACTAAAGTTTGATCTGGGAAATGGTTTAAATTATGATATCTGTTTTGATAATTTGCTAATTGCTATGCTATGTCTTTTGCTTATTTAGTTATAGTTTTCTACTATGTTTTCTATTTGCATGTGTGACTGCCATGATTTGACTGCTATTTCCGCTGCTACAATATTGGATTAAGTGTGTTAAATGTAGATTAATTGACTTGTATGAATGCCATGTTTACTTTCTAGAAATTGTTTCCGTTAGTCTTTAGACTTTTCGTTTGGCTTATATGTACTCTATTTTCTTGATGTGTTTGTGTTTGTGTTATTAATGTGCTATGTGTGGTTCTTATCTGTCATTTGTTTCTTTCGGATTTCTGTATATTTGTGCTTCCGCAGAATCCTCAATGATTCGTCATTCTCATTTCGTTGTGATTTCGTTATTTGTATCTTTGTTCTGTTTTAGCTTTTGTTTTGTTATATCTGTTCACTGGGCTTTGTAAGCTCAGCCGCATTTTCTTTTCCTGCGGCAGGTGTTAAGCATTCAAGATGAGCTTATGGGATAGCTGATCTGGGTTGAGAGTAGAGTTGAGAGCAAGATTTGAAAATAGGGATCTTAGATTTATTTTGATTATTAAGTTATTTATATTTTCTTTTGTAAGTTTTGTAAAGGCTTCCGCTATTGTATAGTACTTAAGGTTCTGATATGAAACCGTATTTGTGATATCTTTACCCTTGTCGGGTTGGGGTGTTACACTATATATAATATTACAATTGCGACGGCGTCATCTTATGATTTGTGACGCCGTCGGGTCGCCGTCATTAGGGTTTCGTCTTGGCCACGTTAGTCTTGCGACGGCGTCACCTTGTGCTTATGACGCCGTCCCCTTCAGTCTTTGACGTCGTCTGGATCAAATCTAGGCCGTCTGAGTTGCGACGGCCTACTCTTTTAAAGCCTGACACCGTCACTTGAAAATAAACAATTTGGCTACTGTGTCATCACATAAGTGCTCCGACGGCATCGCAGTTAAGCAGTGACGCCGTCCCCTTATACTTCAGCAGTTTGAGTGTCTCGATTCTTAACTTTGGCCATTTTCTTCGTATATCCGCGCCTTTTCGTCCAAATAAGTGCCATTCTAGCAATTTGCCTTCAAGAGACCTAAAAAGTGAAAAGGAACGATGATGACGTATAGTCTATATCCGGGTCACGAACCCGACTAAAGTCCGACAATAACTTAGCCCGGTACAAACTGAGCTACGCTGATTGGATGTTTGGGCTCACGAAGGCCCAAACCCAAAGCTATTCATAGAATAGATATCCGATATCTCCTAAGGATGGAGATTATCATTCCCAACCGACTTAGGCGGGATACGCCGAAGGTTGGGGAACACGGAACCAACAAGGATTCCGTGTGTATATAAAGGGAATCCCATCCCACATTTAAGGTACGATCTACAAAACCCTAACTCTCCTTTAACCCTAAACCGATTACTTACTCTCACGCCGGAGGATAATCGTGGGAGACAATCCCACGGTAAGCCTAACGGTGTTTTCTGTCTCTTAGTGCGCAGGTCTCAAGCAACGATTCTCAATTGGTATGAGAGCCGGAGCTCCAAACAAGGAACGCCCAACTTTTGTATCAACAAGTTGCGCCATCCGTGGGACCATTCACTAAGAACCAAGAACTAGAATGACGAAGCATGGAAGTCAGCGATCGCAAACAGACCACATGGGAAAAAAGATGCACAGCGGATCAACTCCTAAGCAGACTTCTGGGACAACCAGCGCTGCTAAAAATCAGGGATCAGGCCAGGACTCGGTCTTCCCTCTGGTGGAACCGCGCTCGGGGACAACCCAGGCAACCACCACCACCACCAGCACTAGAGATCCACTGCGCACTCCTTTTACTCCACTTCAATCGGTGCTAGAAGCTAACTTCACAAAAGAACCCCACGCACCCGATAAGAACAAGGGCATATTGATAGAAACAGATACCCCTGTTCTAGAGGGGGTCGTACCAGAATTAGAGCCAAGTAGTTTTGTCTCTCAAAACTATGAAGCCTTAGCTACTCTTATGCAAGAGGAAGCAAAGAAAAGGTCAGGTCGGAGCCTGCATGCTCGACTCGACTTTAGCCCGGAGTTTGAGACATCCCCACCGCATCGTCAGAAGGAGAAGCGCGGGAGGGATAGTCGCCGACCCCCAGTGTTCAACAGAATCGGAAGGAGAGTCGAGGAAGATGATACATCTGACTCACAGCATGTGGAAGAAAGTGAGGAGGATGAAAGGCGCACCAATGTACATGCCAGACTTGGTAGTCGCAGAGTCCAGGACAGACTTGGGCGACGATACTCCCCAAGTGAAAGTCCTTCAAGCACAAATTCTGAGGACAGTCAGCGCAAGCGCCGAAGGAGGGAAGATTCATCCTCTGATAATTCCTCGGACAACGAGGATAGCGAGACTGGACACTGGAAGTCCAGAAGGAAATACCGTGACCAAGAGGAGGAAGACATGTCTCTCCCGTGGCGTCGCCAGAAGGTGGATGCGTTCACTAGACGCATCAGTGATTTCTTAGAAAACAAGAAGAGGCGCATGCCTGCTAATGTCAAAACCTATGACGGAACAGGTGACCCTGACAATCACCTAAAAATTTTCGAATCAGCCGCAACTATTGAGAACTGGGCACAAGTAGTGTGGTGCCATATGTTTAATTCCACACTAGTAGGAAGCGCACGGAACTGGTTCAATAAGCTTCCACGCAGAAGCATCAATGGTTTTGAAGAATTGAGAAAGGCGTTCCGTCTAAATTTTACTCAACGGAAAAAGTGTGCGAAAAACCCCATTGAACTCGCTAGGGTCAAACAGCGCCAAGGGGAGTCCACGAGTGTTTTTATGGAGCGCTTCAAGGACGAATGTATGCAAGTTAAAGCATGCCCCGAAGTACTCAAAATTTCTGGGTTTATGAATGGGATCAGCAACCCAGAACTTATCAAAAGATTGAATGATAAGATTCCCCAATCCTTTGATGAAGTCATGAAACGCACACGGTCCTTCATCCAAGGAGAAGCTGCTGCGGCGGATAGCAAGAAAAGCTATTCAAACTACCGGTCACAGGAACAATGTGGGAGACAATCCACGGACCGGAATAGTAACCGTAACAGGAACTATCGCAACCAAGGAAGTGGGCGCGATAATGACAAGGACACCCCACTGACTAAAACGCCGAAGGAAATACTCGCAACAGAGGGCACAAACTTTCCAAGACCGCCACAAATGCGCACTCCAGAGGATCGGCGAGTGGGGAGTGGATACTGTGACTACCACGCACAGAAGGGCCACACCACTAACGAATGTGTCCAACTGTGCCAGCTCATTGACAAAATGGTTAAAGAAGGCAGATTGGACCATTTGGTCAAAAATATCAAGGAAGGAAAGGATAGACAGAAGAGTGGAAACAAGAAGGAGACACCCAAGGAAAAGGCCGACACCATCTACATGATACAATCATGGCAGCGGGTCACTAGACAGAAGGTCAGCCAGGAGTTTTCCCGAGGAAGCGAAATCTCTTTCCCCGCCTTAAATGCGAACAACGCAGTGGTCGAACCACTCACCATTGAGATTAGTGTGGGTGGTCACGACATCCAGCGCATGTATGTTGATGGTGGAGCATCGGCGGACATCATGTATGAGCACTGCTTCAAGCGACTGCGGCCTGAAATACGCAGTCAGTTAAGCCCGGTCAGAACGGCGTTGACTGGCTTTACAGGTGAAAAGATATGGCCTATGGAGCAAATACGATTACCAGTCAGCATCGGAAACGAAAAACACTCTGCGACAGCTTGGATGGAATTAATGGTGATCAAATCTCCCTCGCCATACAACGGCATTATCGGGAGACTTGGGATATCAGCTATGCGCGCAGTGCCATCAACAGCGCACGGGATGCTTAAATTCCCAGTGGAAGGGGGCATTGTTACTCTTTACAATGCCACTGTACCGCATAGAGAATGTAACACGATTACATGCGAAACGACACCGATCCCAGAACAGCGTGCAACCAAAGTTCCAAATCTGAAGGTTGCGATTCACCCAGAATACGCGGAACAGGAAATATCCATCGGAGGGTCACTGTCGGACAACGGCAAAGCAGCTGTGTGCGCGCTCTTGCAAAAGAACTTGGAAATTTTTGCATGGGAGCCAAAACACATGACTGGGGTACCACGCTCAATCACAGAGCATAAACTGAGAATCCGACAAGGGTACTCACCAATACGCCAGAAGAAGCGCGGCCAAGCCCCAAAGCGTGCGCAAGCAATTCTGGCAGAAGTACACAAACTGGTGGATGCGGGAATTATGCGTGAAGTCTACTACCATGACTGGCTATCTAAACTAGTAATGGTCAAAAAGAGCGACGGTAACTGGCGAATGTGCGTGGACTTCACCGATCTTAACAAAGCATGTCCACAAGACTGCTACCCATTACCAGAGATAGACTAGAAAATAGAGTCTCTGTGCGGGTATCCATTGAAGTGTTTCCTCGATGCGTATAAAGGATATCATCAAATCTAGATGGCTAAAGAGGATGAGGAAAAAAAGGCCTTTCACACGAGCCAAGGCGTCTACCGTTACACAAAAATGCCCTTTGGCTTGAAGAATGCAAGCGCCACCTACCAGCGGTTAGTAGATAATGCTTTCGAAAAACAGGTGGGCCGCAACCTGGAGGTCTATGTTGATGACCTGGTCATAAAGAGCCATACTGAAGATGAGTTAGTGCGCGATATTGAGGAAACGTTAAAAACTCTATGAGAGATCAATATGAAGCTAAATCCCAAAAAATGTACCTTCGGCGCCACTGAAGGTATGTTCCTCGGATACCTAATAGAGCCTGACGGTATAAAACCATGTCCAGAAAAGACAAAGGCTGTCATTGAATTCCTTCACCACGCACGTTGAAGGAGGTCCAATCTCTCAATGGAAAGCTAGCTGGTCTTAACAGGTTCCTCTCTAAGTCAGCAGACAAGTCTCTACCTCTCTTCAAAACACTCAAGAAGTGTATCAAAAAGGGAGATTTTCGGTGGACTATGGAGGCAGAAGAAGCCTTCACACAACTTAAACAACATCTGGCAAAGCTCCCTACACTTGTCGTACCCAAACCTGGGGAAGAGTTAATTGTGTATCTCTCCGCAACTGATGGAGCAGTCAGCGCAGTGCTACTAACAGATAGGGATTCAGTACAAACCCCTGTCTACTTTGTAAGCAAGGCGCTCAAGAAGACGAAGATGAACTATAGCGCCATGGAAAAATTAGTTTTGGCTTTGGTGTTTGCTGCTAAACGGCTACGCAGGTATTTCCAAGCGCACCCAATAGCAGTAATCACAGACCAACCAATCAAGTAGATCATCTCCAAACCTGACGCATCAGGCTGGCTGCAGAAGTGGAGTGTATTGCTAGGTGAGCACAA
The DNA here is from genome assembly GCA_019973895.1 of Chrysanthemum seticuspe. Classification (NCBI taxonomy): domain Eukaryota; kingdom Viridiplantae; phylum Streptophyta; class Magnoliopsida; order Asterales; family Asteraceae; genus Chrysanthemum; species Chrysanthemum seticuspe. The sequence goes on from BPTQ01000009.1 coordinate 190,444,666, forward strand.
CATCTCTTACAGACCACGTACTGCAATCAAAGGACAGATTCTGGCGGACTTCATCATCGAAAAGCTAGACACCGAGGAGGTACCCACAACAAGTAGGACGGAACTGCATGATCCATGGATCTTGTTTACAGATGGATCCTCATGCGTTGATGGTTTAGGAGCAGGCCTCATTCTCACAAACCTAGAGGGAATGGAATTCACTTACGCACTGCGTTTTGAATTTACAGCGACAAACAATGAGGAAGAATATGAAGCTCTAATCGCTGGACTAAGCATTGCAGCTCGGATAGGTGTACGTAACCTAGAAGAAAATGTGGACTCCCGACTAGTGGCCAACCACGTGTTGGGCGAATACGTGGCTAAAGAAGAAAATATTATTCAGTATCTCGATAAGACCAAGACACTGATCAAAGGCTTTGACAGATTCACCATCAAGCAAGTTCCTAGAGGGGAAAATCGCAAGGCAGATGCACTAAGTAAGATCGCCTCGACAAGCTTTGCACACCTATCAAAGCAAGTGCTGGTGGAAACACTGAAAAGCAAATCAATATCGGAGATGGAAGTCTCCACAATAATAGAGGAGGAAGGTCCTACATGGATGACACCGATTATGGAATTCCTAAGCAAGGGAACGTTACCCCAAGAACATAAGGAAGCTCGCAGGATACGGCGCACAGCACAGAGATTCGAACTTCGAAACAACATACTGTACCGCCGCTCCTTCCTCCAACCATGGCTCCACTGTGTGGGCCCCCTACAAGTAAATTACATGCTGCGAGAAATCCATGAGGGTTCATGCAGCATGCACTCAAGACCACGGTCCGTTGTGGCACGCGCCATAAGATCAGGATACTACTGGCCAACCATGCACCGCGATGCGCGGGACTTAATAAGGAAGTGCAACGATTACCAAGTTCATAGACCTATCCCGCGCCAACCACAACACGAGCTAACCCCAATTACATCACCATGGCCATTCTACAAGTGGGGTATCGACATTTCAGGACCTTTTCCAGTCGCAGCAGGAGGGTTAAAATTCCTCATAGTCGCTATAGACTACTTCACTAAGTGGATCGAAGCAAAGGCAGTAGTGACAATCACGGGCAACCAGGTAAAGCGCTTTGTCTGGGAAAGTATTGTATGCCGCTTCGGACTGCCTGGGGAAATCATCTCGGACAACGGAAAACAATTCTGTGACAACCCTTTCAAAGACTGGTGCGAGAAGTTGAACATCACACAGCACTTCGCGTTAGTTAAACACCCACAAACCAACGGCCTAGTGGAACGTGCAAATCGAAGCTTAGGTGAAGGAATTAAGGCACGCCTAGACAAGCACAAAGGAAGGTGGGTGGAAGAGCTATCACATGTCTTATGGGCGCATCGCACCTCAATCAAAACCAGCACAGGAGACACTCCCTTCTCTCTAGTCTACGGGACAGAATCCGTCATACCAGCCGAGATCGGCATGCCAACCATCCGCACTGCTGAAATTAATGTGGCAACCAATGATGACGAGAGACGTGTCGACTTAGACCTGCTAGAAGAAAGGCGCGAACGCGCAGCTATACGGGAGGCAAAATCGAAGTCAAGGATGAAAGGATACTATGACGCTAAAGTGCGCAGTGTTTCATTCAGACCAGGTGACTTTGTTTACCGCGCCAATGATGCGAGCCATGCAGAAGACACATGAAAGCTAGGACCAAAGTGGGAAGGACCCTACGAGGTTACTGAAGCACTAGGAACAGGCGCGTACAAGTTACGAGGTTTGGATGATCGAGAACTGCCGCGCACATGGAACATCTGCAACCTCAAGAGGTGCTACCTATAGGAGTAGCTACGGCCCGGCGTACAAACACTCAGGCACTTTATTAAAGTACTCAATAAACATCTATGTATTTACTTTTTATTTCCTTAGTATAATGTCTTATTTGTTTCTCACAAACACTTGCAAGTATTAATAAAACGTCGCGGTTTCTAGCTAACTCCGTGACACATTTCAATTTGTTATTTCCATATACTGTATATCTTAACAATCTTCTATTTCTTTCCTACATGGTGTGCATGCAATAAATAAACCCACGATGGTAAAAGGATAAGTTAACCCACCTTGTTCTCAAGACGTTGGAATAAGTTTTGTGCGCATCCCACGACGGGTGCGCAACATCGCATATGGTGCACGTTTAACAACTTAGGAACCAAGACACTTGATTCCTTAATGTGATATTTACAGTACGCTGCATATCATAACATACACGACTATGATAAAGTACATAGAAATTATTTCTCAAGTATACTATGATCTTCATACATGATTATGGATGTCCTACATTATTCACGCTGGCGTACACATTTGATTTTTCGGCAACGAATACGTTTTTACGCAAAGACAAATTGATAAGTATGTACATTACAAGTTGCAATACTACTCGCACACAATTAGCAAAAGGAGATTTTTATTAAGGACTACGTTATTACAAAGGATGTTCATGAGCATAAGATACTATATACTATTGGATCGCTCCAGTAATGAAGTTCCTCTGCGGCTTGTAGCATCTACACTCTCGCTAAGCCTCTTCAACAAGTCCGAGTCTTGACGGGACACGGTAGCAACACTCACTGGCACTCCATCAGATCTTGGAAGATGAGCTGCACCAACCCCGCACAAAATTGCTTTACCCTTAATACCTTCCCTTTTAGCAAGTCTGGTAGCATGAGCTTCCAATACCTCCTTCAAGGACATCTCTTTCTCTAAAGAAAAGGGGTTCAGCATGTCCTTAGGGCGAGCAAAAACAGGCACCTGCAGCTGAGAGACATCGGGCTTCAAGTAATAGTCCGGTTGTGCTTCTGCATCATTAGTACGATGTCGCGCTAAGGTCAAACCTTCCATCATAACGGTTATAGGATAATCCTGGTCGCGCTCCATTTCAGCAATCATGGGAAGCTCTAAAGTTTTCATCTTATTCATAGCAGCAACCAGGTTCTCATAAGACTGCGCATCGTACCCTGAAAATTTTTCAGCAGGTACCTTCAGCAAGTTAGCCTCCTGCAGCGCCTCTATAGCCTCTGATTTTCCTCTCGCCAACGCACATTGGACAACCCCACCAAATTTGTCCACTACCTCCTTGGACTCAAGAGTACTCAGCGCAGCAAGACGCAGACCATGGCTGATAAGCCACCGGCGCTCAGAGATGGTAGACATTAGATGAGGATATTGATTCGCGCAGAACAGTCAAGTCAAACAGACTTAAAACAGTTCAGACGCAAATACAATGAAGATCAGGGAATACAGTGGGTTCCCGGGTCGTTAAGTCCCAAGGAGACTCAATGGTGTGTTAACACTTGATCAGACGATAGATTGATCACTAATGATAGCGATCAGAAAGGATTTGATAGGATAATTACACTACTGAAAAAGGTTATAAATCAAAGCGACTTAAATGCAAATTAAGAAAATTAAAAAGATAAAAGATATTAAATAAACGCTATCACTATTTTTAAAGTGATGAACGTTTAAAACTTAAAACCTAAAAACTTACGTTTAAATAAAAATAACGTAAACGTACAAAATAAAAAGTGAAACTTATAAAATATAGATCCTAAAAATATGAAAAATACATTTTTACAAACCTAATAATATAAGAAAATTTATAGGAAAAGAAAATTATTTTTACAACTATTTATGTAATTATTATTAATTAAAAACTATTTTAAACTATTTAATAATACTCAAAAATAAAAGAAAATATGAAATAAGACTAGAAAAATAAATTTAAGACTTAGAAAAATCTAAAATATGATAAAACTAATTTTAAAACAGAAAATATATTTTTCACACTTTTTATGTATTTATTATTAATTAAAAACTATTTAAAACTAATTAAAATTATTAAAAATACCAAATAAAAGGAGAAAAATAGGGAAAAATACTTTTTAAGCTTTTTACATTTATCTAAACTTAAGAAAAATGAAAAATTATTTTTTAGAACCTTTTTCTAATTTTTTGTATTAAATGCTATTTAAAAAGTGCTAAAAACCAATAAAAATTAAGAAAAATAGTAAAACAGGTGAGAAAAATCTGAAAATTTCAGGGAAACTTTAAAATAATATTAGGAAGCTGGGAAAATTAGAAAAACAGGGGCTTGTTTGGAGGATTAAGCAAATGCTATGGAAAGTGCTTAAAAAAAACACTTTGATAAGCTAAAAGCTACCAAATGGAGACCACACTGAAACAGAAGCTACACTAAGCTAAAAGAACTGACATGCAACAAGATTTACCAAGCTAGAACCTCTGATTACAAGCTCAACAGATTTGGGTATATGGGATTATGAGCTAAAAACAGTGAATAGGGTGCCTAGTTTGAGCTTAAAAACAAGCACCTAAATAAGCTGTAAACAGAAAACAAATTATTGGAACTAACACTAGACCTAGGTGAGAGTTTATAAACCAAGTTACAGACCTAGTTGAGCTAGAATGAAACCTGTGCAGGCCTTAGAAAACCTGCACAAACCTGTGCAGGCTGCTGTTACAGTAATAGGTACAGCTGTGGGTTTTTTGACAGATTTTGAAGCAATTTTTAACTAACCTAAAGCTAAACTAAATAGAAATAAGCTAAACCAATGTCTAGGGGGGGATGTGGAGATGTTATAAAAGCAATTTAGAAAGGTTTTAGACCAACAATAAGCAGTTAAAATGGTGTTCAAACAGCCACTGTTGCTGCTGTTTGGAACAGCAGAACAGAACAGATACTACTTTTTTTTTTTTTTTCAAAACTCAACCAACTTGTATATAAGCTAACTCTACTTTAAAACTTATCTAGACCTTAACCCACTTTGACTTTGAGAGTCAAAGTGGGTAGAAAGCTATTTTTAGACCCAAGAAAAGCTTAAACCAAACACCCCTTAAAACTTTTATTGTGAACTAAAAACTGAACTTAAGCCTTAACTAGCTAACATAGATGATCAAACTGAGCTTAAGTGTACCAAATTCAGCTAAACAAACACATTCAAACTAATGGTGACCACTAATACACATACAAGTAAAAACTGCAAAATGACTTAAAAATTGTAGAAACTGACAAACTTACTTACATTTGTCCAGATTATGCAGGACCAAAACCAATCCAAATACTACACTACATGAGCCTATTCCAACCCATTTCAGTCACTGCAACAACCATTTTCCTTTTCAATTCCAATATGAGCTTTATGTTGACTTTGGTTGACTGTTTTACAAAATTACTTAAAAATGAATCACAAGCTTATCGAAGACTATGATAAGCTTAACTAGACTTGTTTGAGCTTTCAAAGAAGCTAATAGAAGCTTGTAACTAGGAGAATGAAACTGAAGTTTTCAACAGTAACTAAGAAAACCAAAACTTGTAAAAACTTGAATTGAAAACCAAAAGCACACTTACAAAGATGTTTTTAACTTGATGATGATACATAAGAACTGAACTACAACATTTTATTTAAGCTAATACATTTTAAAGAAAAATTGACATTAAAAGAAAAATTGAAAAACTAGCTACTCCCTTCTTTCTTGCTTCACTCCTCCTTTTTATATCAAAGCCTGCTTCTCTCCTCTCTCTTGAGATAATCCCACCATCTTTCTGACCCATTGGATGACTTTTGTGACATTTTGCCAAATTGTCAATTTTGGCGGGAATTGGTTTTAACAGTTGTTGGGATTGAGTGTTAAGAGTTTAGGATCATTTAATGAATTTTGGAGTTGTGATGAGGTGGGGGGACAAGGATGTTGAAAGAGTGAGGAGGGGGGATGGTATAGCAGAGAAGCAGGTGAGAGTCAAGTGGGGAAGGAGGACTTTGGCGGGTTTGTGTTTTATTTGACCAATGGGTAAACGGGTTTGACTCGGGTCATGGGTTGGTTTTATTAATAAACCGGGTAGGATAGAAGTTGGGCCAGGGTTTATTTTGGGCTAAGGGTAGTAACAAAGGTCCACTTGGTTTTGGCTTAATAACAAATAAGGACCATAAGTGCAATTCTTTGAAACCAAGGGACCTAACCTGTAAAACTGAAACTCTAGGGACCAAACATGCACTTTTCTGAATTTATGATCCAAGGGTTTGTTTTTGACACTTTTGAAATTCCCAAGGACTAAATTTGACCAATTTTGGATTTTCAGGGACAAAATTGTAATTTTCTCAAAACTTTTAGATTTTCCACCAAAGGACTAAATATGACAATTTATGATTTTGAAAAGACCTTTGGTGACTTTTCTTTTGAAATTTTGGCTCAGGGACTATTTTTGATAATTTTATAAACTTGGGGGACTAAAACTGCAATTTTTGCAAATTTGATATGTTTTTCATCTGATTTTGATAATTTTGCATTTGAAACACATAAAACACTGATTTGTGATATTTTTATCATTTTGAAGCATTTTTGAGTGTTTTCAGATGATTTTGCAGTTTATCTTGTACAAAAATGATGAGTATTTAGACACTCATCAATCCCCCACACTGAGATATTGCTAGTCCCTAGCAATGATTTGAGAAAACATAATGGATTTTAAACTCTTTACCAAAAGCCATTACTTCTGGAGTAGCCAAATGTTTCAGTTCAAGTAAGAACCATGGTACACCGATAACCATGTGATTTTGAGCAAACCACCAGCTTTCAACGGATTTGATTTTGTCTTTACCAGAAGCCGTACCCTTCTGGACTAGCCAACTCTTAGATAAATTATCAATATTATCTTTGGTGAGTCGATTACCAATTATGGATTTTCCACTGCCTTTACCACAAGCCATAAACTTGCGGGCTAGCCAACTCTTCACTTTTTAGGATATGGTGAGCTGAATACCATACAATTTTGGGCAAATTGCAAGCCGTAAACGGATTTGATATATCTTTACCAAGAGCCGTTTGCTCCTGGATTAGCCAATCCTTTAGTTTATCAAACATGGCGGACTGATAACCAAATGAGAAAGTGTAAAACACTTACTCCAAAAAAAAAAAAATTTTGGCCAAAAACGGGGGAATTGGGTAGATAATATATGAAATTCGTGAGAATTCCCCCCCACACTTAGAAATGAATATTGCCCTCAATATTCAAAGTACCGGCGGTTATGCCGAAACAAAGAACGTAAAAGGGAAATACTACGGCCATTATTTAAAAGGATTTTTTTTTTTTTTTTTTTTTTTTTTTTTTTTTTTTTTTTTTAAACATGTGGGGCAACACCCCCACACTTAGGTGGTAGAAAAGGGTAAGAAGACAGAAATATGGGTGAAAACCCATATGGTGTGTGCTACTGTTTTTGATTTCCGAGTCGCTAGCTTGACTCGACCCCGAATTCATTGGTTCATGGGGAAGCAAAGTGGAAGAAACAACCTCCATCGGACTTTCATTCAAGATGTTTGGACAAACATTTGAAGCACGTGAAAGTTCCACACCGACGAGATATACAGAAAAAGACAGACCCGGCTCACAGATGGTACATGAAAATGCCGGGGTCAAAGATAGTGTCCTCACTCCCGAAGGAGTGAAGAAGAGAGGAAGTCACCGAGTAGGTGAAGAAAAGAAGGAAGATCATGATAACAATCATAACTAGATCTTCTTCCTCGGGATTAAGTGCAATTGCACTTATTTGGATTTTCTTGGTAGAGCTTTTTGGGTTGGAAGGCATCTCGGTGGGGAGGGTGGGAAGATTTGTCATAACTATGCAAATTGAGATTCTCTCCCCCCGATCATGATCTTTGCCATCCAAGCAATCATACTCCAGCGGAGATATGATATGAGAGAGTTCACCGGAGAACTCCTCATGAAGAGAATCAATCACATAATGTGAATTTGTGAACTCTTGTTCCATTGTGGGCTCATCACTATCCTCAATCTGAGTGTCAAAGAGTGGATTCTCAGAAATTGAAGTGAATTCAGAGCTGAATTCAAATAGAGGATTAGTGAGAGTTGTTTTGAATGCTTCAGGAACAAAGTGATTAACATTCTCATTTGGACTGTTAGGGTAAGAAGTGAGTGAACGATCATTATCAATGAGACTTTCAGTCTCTCCCAGATCGGCTTCGAGATCAAAGAGTGGATTGATGTGAGTGAGTTCACCGGAGAACTCCTCAAGAAGGGGATCAGCATCAGATTGTGGAAGTGATGCCTCAACGTACTCGATGTCTCCATAGGAAGCACAATCGTCGCTAAGATCAGAGAAAGATTCAAAATGATCTTGAGAACACTCAAGAGGGAAAGGGATATCACACATATGGTCAATAGATCCCTGTGACTCTCTCGGGATTGGGATAAGGTCCTCAACACTAGACTTTATCAATTCGTCCGATTCCTTTTCAGGAACAGTGTCAAGAAGCTCATCCCCCATGTTCAGAGAGTGAGTGGGAACATCGGGTGTGATAACAACAGACTGAGGGAGATTAGAAGGACTAGCATACATGTGTTTAATGCTTAACATTTGTTCTTCTGCTAGTAATTCCATCATAGTCTTTTCTCCCTGACTTTTCATGGAAGGAGTCTCAACTGATGAACTTGATGAACTGTTATAGAATTGTAGGATATCAAGGATATCTTCATCATCATCGTCATCAGGAATGAAACGGAATCGAGAGCTGGATTTGAATGTTTTTTGTATTCTAATTGATTCCCTAACAGATTTTTCAAACGCAATCTGGGAATCTAATTTAGCAGCTCGCTCTTCGGCTAACAAAACTTCCATTGATTTTTCATTTGGATTATGGGATGACATAGCCGACTCCTCCTTAAGTTCTTTTAATAACTCCAGAGTCTTCAGTAGAAGGTCTGTCGTAGTTTCAAGAGGAGTCGCTTGAATCATTTGGTACTGTGGAGTTTGGTCATTATACGAAGATTCGTAATTGTTACAAGGAATTGGGTTCCCTGTTTGACAATCCGAGCTAGAGTGAGGACCTCCACAATACTCACAACAGTAAAACTGATGTGGCTGTGAGTGGTATGTGTTGTAGTCATAATTGTTATCAGGAACCTGCTCATAGACAAGCGTGTTTCCTGATTGACAATCAGAACTGGAGTGAGGACCTCCACAATACTCACAACAGTAAAACTGCTGAGTCTCACAGTGTGGTAGCTGATGGAATAAATCAGTTGTGTTATGGTAGGAATAGGGATCTTGGTTATAGACAGACCCGTTTCCTGATTCCACCATGCAACAACTGGGGCAATTGCCACCATTATGAGGACCACCACACCATTGACAACCAAGAGGGTGAGGATAAGACATAGAAAGAATCAAAGGTTATCAGAGGGTAAGAAATGAAGAATCAAAAAGTTAAGAGGGTAAAGAAGAATATTTTTGGTGTTTTTGAAAAACATGATGATAAAAACAAAGACTGAAAATATTTTTGGCGTTTTTAACACTTTAGGAAAAGTGTTAATGAACTTTTTGATTTTCTGATAACTTTACAAAAATTATTTTACAAAGGATGGGTTATGTGCAAGAGTGGATCTGAAAAAGGCTAAACACACGCTTAAGCCTCCCCGGCAGCGGCGCCAAAATTTTGATTCGCGCAGAACAGTCAAGTCAAACAGACTTAAAACAGTTCAGACGCAAATACAATGAAGATCAGGGAATACAGTGGGTTCCCGGGTCGTTAAGTCCCAAGGAGACTCAATGGTGTGTTAACACTTGATCAGACGATAGATTGATCACTAATGATAGCGATCAGAAAGGATTTGATAGGATAATTACACTACTGAAAAAGGTTATAAATCAAAGCGACTTAAATGCAAATTAAGAAAATTAAAAAGATAAAAGATATTAAATAAACGCTATCACTATTTTTAAAGTGATGAACGTTTAAAACTTAAAACCTAAAAACTTACGTTTAAATAAAAATAACGTAAACGTACAAAATAAAAAGTGAAACTTATAAAATATAGATCCTAAAAATATGAAAAATACATTTTTACAAACCTAATAATATAAGAAAATTTATAGGAAAAGAAAATTATTTTTACAACTATTTATGTAATTATTATTAATTAAAAACTATTTTAAACTATTTAATAATACTCAAAAATAAAAGAAAATATGAAATAAGACTAGAAAAATAAAGTTAAGACTTAGAAAAATCTAAAATATGATAAAACTAATTTTAAAACAGAAAATATATTTTTCACACTTTTTATGTATTTATTATTAATTAAAAACTATTTAAAACTAATTAAAATTATTAAAAATACCAAATAAAAGGAGAAAAATAGGGAAAAATACTTTTTAAGCTTTTTACATTTATCTAAACTTAAGAAAAATGAAAAATTATTTTTTAGAACCTTTTTCTAATTTTTTGTATTAAATGCTATTTAAAAAGTGCTAAAAACCAATAAAAATTAAGAAAAATAGTAAAACAGGTGAGAAAAATCTGAAAATTTCAGGGAAACTTTAAAATAATATTAGGAAGCTGGGAAAATTAGAAAAACAGGGGCTTGTTTGGAGGATTAAGCAAATGCTATGGAAAGTGCTTAAAAATAAGCACTTTGATAAGCTAAAAGCTACCAAATGGAGACCACACTGAAACAGAAGCTACACTAAGCTAAAAGAACTGACATGCAACAAGATTTACCAAGCTAGAACCTCTGATTACAAGCTCAACAGATTTGGGTATATGGGATTATGAGCTAAAAACAGTGAATAGGGTGCCTAGTTTGAGCTTAAAAACAAGCACCTAAATAAGCTGTAAACTGAAAACAAATTATTGGAACTAACACTAGACCTAGGTGAGAGTTTATAAACCAAGTTACAGACCTAGTTGAGCTAGAATGAAACCTGTGCAGGCCTTAGAAAACCTGCACAAACCTGTGCAGGCTGCTGTTACAGTAACAGGTACAGCTGTGGGTTTTTTGACAGATTTTGAAGCAATTTTTAACTAACCTAAAGCTAAACTAAATAGAAATAAGCTAAAACAATGTCTAGGGGGGGATGTGGAGATGTTATAAAAGCAATTTAGAAAGGTTTTAGACCAACAATAAGCAGTTAAAATGGTGTTCAAACAGCCACTGTTGCTGCTGTTTGGAACAGCAGAACAGAACAGATACTACTTTTTTTTTTTTTTTTTTCAAAACTCAACCAACTTGTATATAAGCTAACTCTACTTTAAAACTTATCTAGACCTTAACCCACTTTGACTTTGAGAGTCAAAGTGGGTAGAAAGCTATTTTTAGACCCAAGAAAAGCTTAAACCAAACACCCCTTAAAACTTTTATTGTGAACTAAAAACTGAACTTAAGCCTTAACTAGCTAACATAGATGATCAAACTGAGCTTAAGTGTACCAAATTCAGCTAAACAAACACATTCAAACTAATGGTGACCACTAATACACATACAAGTAAAAACTGCAAAATGACTTAAAAATTGTAGAAACTGACAAACTTACTTACATTTGTCCAGATTATGCAGGACCAAAACCAATCCAAATACTACACTACATGAGCCTATTCCAACCCATTTCAGTCACTGCAACAACCATTTTCCTTTTCAATTCCAATATGAGCTTTATGTTGACTTTGGTTGACTGTTTTACAAAATTACTTAAAAATGAATCACAAGCTTATCGAAGACTATGATAAGCTTAACTCGACTTGTTTGAGCTTTCAAAGAAGCTAATAGAAGCTTGTAACTAGGAGAATGAAACTGAAGTTTTCAACAGTAACTAAGAAAACCAAAACTTGTAAAAACTTGAATTGAAAACCAAAAGCACACTTACAAAGATGTTTTTAACTTGATGATGATACATAAGAACTGAACTACAACATTTTATTTAAGCTAATACATTTTAAAGAAAAATTGACATTAAAAGAAAAATTGAAAAACTAGCTACTCCCTTCTTTCTTGCTTCACTCCTCCTTTTTATATCAAAGCCTGCTTCTCTCCTCTCTCTTGAGATAATCCCACCATCTTTCTGACCCATTGGATGACTTTTGTGACATTTTGCCAAATTGTCAATTTTGGCGGGAATTGGTTTTAACAGTTGTTGGGATTGAGTGTTAAGAGTTTAGGATCATTTAATGAATTTTGGAGTTGTGATGAGGTGGGGGGACAAGGATGTTGAAAGAGTGAGGAGGGGGGATGGTATAGCAGAGAAGCAGGTGAGAGTCAAGTGGGGAAGGAGGACTTTGGCGGGTTTGTGTTTTATTTGACCAATGGGTAAACGGGTTTGACTCGGGTCATGGGTTGGTTTTATTAATAAACCGGGTAGGATAGAAGTTGGGCCAGGGTTTATTTTGGGCTAAGGGTAGTAACAAAGGTCCACTTGGTTTTGGCTTAATAACAAATAAGGACCATAAGTGCAATTCTTTGAAACCAAGGGACCAAACCTGTAAAACTGAAACTCTAGGGACCAAACATGCACTTTTCTGAATTTATGATCCAAGGGTTTGTTTTTGACACTTTTGAAATTCCCAAGGACTAAATTTGACCAATTTTGGATTTTCAGGGACTAAATTGTAATTTTCTCAAAACTTTTAGATTTTCCACCAAAGGACTAAATATGACAATTTATGATTTTAAAAAGACCTTTGGTGACTTTTCTTTTGAAATTTTGGCTCAGGGACTATTTTTGATAATTTTATAAACTTGGGGGACTAAAACTGCAATTTTTGCAAATTTGATATGTTTTTCATCTGATTTTGATAATTTTGCATTTGAAACACATAAAACACTGATTTGTGATATTTTTATCATTTTGAAGCATTTTTGAGTGTTTTCAGATGATTTTGCAGTTTATCTTGTACAAAAATGATGAGTATTTAGACACTCATCAGATATAATTCCTCATCATACTCCAAAGTAAGCTTACGTAGCTTCATCTCTTGTGCCTCCAGAGCACTGCTCACAGTTGTACCAAAATCTTCCAACTGCACAGTCAACGTGTCCTTATTCTTCTCCAGATACTGTAGGGCCCAGAGAATCGAAGCCTTGTACCCTGACGACTCTGTGCGCTCTTGGCTTATTTGGCCCATCAGCGCCATTTTCTCCTCGGCCTGCTTCTGCGCATACATGCTCAAACTCTCTACCTCAGCCCTGGCACTAGCCAACTGCGCCTTTAGCAAAGCAATCTTCTCATCTTTTTGAGCACCTTGGCTGCTTTCACCAGCAATACGTACCCTTAGCTTCTCAACTGTTGCAGCTTGGTGCGTAGACACCTGTACCAACTCCTCAACCAATTGACCCACTGATGCAACCCCAGCAGGCAAATCTTCATCTTTTTGGCTGAAAGGCTCAGACCGCACAGGACTATCCTTGGGGGGAGACTCTGCAACCTGCTCAAACCTGCACACACGGACAGAGCATAATCAGTTTCCCATATACAGTTGGTACGCAAAAAAAAAAAAAAAAAAAAAAAAAAAAAAAAAAAAAAAAGCTTTTACAATATTACTTACTGTGGGCTAGAGACATCAGCAGACGGGTGCGATGATGCAACATCACTGGTGGATGATTCCACAGTAAGGATCAAAGGGCGTTTCTTCCTCGAAGAGCTCGCGCCATCCTCTCCGCGGGATCTTTTGCGTTTCAACCTAGATTCCGGTTCTTCTTCTTCTTCTTCCATAGGTTGCGCCAGGGCTACAGGTGGTGGTTGCGCTACGGGAGAAGGCACTTTGGGGCTTGGCACACTTTGTAGTGGCATCGCTTCCACTGCGACAGAGGAGCTAGTACCTGTTCCCCCTATGTTCATCTCCAGGGTATGACCTGCAGTGGCCGCTAGTAACACTTCCTCTCCTTCTTTCAGGGGACGTGTCCCTGTCTTTACCTCAATGGGCTTTGCTAGATGCACCACGGTAAATAGATCCATCTCTGCACAATGAAAGATAACAAATAACACAAGTTATATATTGCGCGGAAGAAGGCAAAAGGCTCTTACATTAATTACAAAAAGGGGTGCGGAAGAATGAGTACCCACCCTAGCCATTGGCGCCTAAGAAGATTGGCATCTCATCCGGCATACCAAAATAATTACGGCTGATACCCATATGCACCAAAAATTCCTCAGGATAGGAACTAATGGGGATGCGGTTCGCGTTTATTAATTCCGCATCCTCAGCAACGTATGATCCAGGCACGGGGCACTCATCCCGCAGCAACGTTCCCCGGGTATAAAAGTCATAATGCCACGGGAAGCATGTGTCGTCTACCCAGAAAAAGGACTCTCTCCAATTTCTAAGCGCATCTAGCTTCTCAGTATAACATTGAAGTCTACCGGCGCGCTTAGCAAAGGATACCCACCCATGTGACCATGTCGTGTGATAAACGGCACGGAATAGGTGGATGGTTGGGTTAACCGCCAACAAACGGCAGTTCACCTCAAAATTGGTAATTTTAGCCGCACCAATGCAGTGCAGTTGCGATAGGTGTAGCTCGTAATAATTTAAAACATCGCACAAAAATCGGGATAGGGGCACACGTTGATTTGCGAATTCAAAAAACCGTGTGTATACCCCTATTTTCCCTTTAGGGAAATCCGCAATAGATGCCCGCGCACCCGGAACGACCGGATGCACGTCAAGAGGTATAAAGTAATCTGAAGTGAATTCTTGATGATCGCCTTCGGTGAGGTCGGAGGTGAAATCAGATAACTGTTTGACCATGGTATTACAAAGCGCACGCGTGGTTACCTTTTAAATGCAGTGTTTTCCTGGGTTGTAGTTTGAAGTTTGGTTAGCAATGGCGGATGAATGTTTTTACTGTGAGAAGCAAAGTGGAAATGATGCGATGGATTATATAGATTTTCTCATCCACACGATGAGTGACACGTAGACCCCACTAATACTCACTTTGTGGCTGAGATTCCTTGATGGGACACGGGTGCAGTAACTTTCCCCTGACTTACGAGGCGCCCATTTTTTAATCCAATGTCTAGATACACTGTACCGGTTGGTATATTTTTATGGCTTCTTGGCTACGTTTCGAAGTTTTGTTTCAATGACTACGGTTATTAGTCTAGCATTCGCAGTTAGTCACTGCGCATACTAGACTGGGGGGGACATGATGACGTATAGTCTATATCCAGGTCACGAACCCGACTAAAGTCCAACAATAACTTAGCCCGGTACAAACTGGGCTACGCTGATTGGATGTTTGGGCTCACGAAGGCCCAAACCCAAAGCTATGCATAGAATAGATATCCGATATCTCCTAAGGATGGAGATTATCATTCCCAACCGACTTAGGCGGGATACGCTGAAGGTTGGGGAACACGGAACCAACAAGGATTCCGTGTGTATATAAAGGGAATCCCATCCCACGTTTAAGGTACGATCTACAAAACCCTAACTCTCCTTTAAACCTAAACCGATTACTTACTCTCACGCCGGAGGATAATCGTGGGAGACAATCCCACGGTAAGCCTAACGGTGTTTTCTGTCTCTTAGTGCGCAGGTCTCAAGAAACGATTCTCAATTGGTACGAGAGCCGGAGCTCCAAACAAGGAACGCCCAACTTTTGTATCAACAAACGATATTAAGTAATAACAGATACAAAAGTGATCAAATAAGGGCTTAAACGACCCCTCAAAAAGGTACATTTTAAAACCTTATAAAAAAAATGTCTTTTTGTCATGTTCTTCTCGATTCGAAAATATCTACGGTCTTTGTGCTGTCATTCAAAGAATGACACGGGACTTTAGATGTTGTTCGAATGTTCTTAAAAAAAATTCAAAAAATCAAAAATATTTTTGGGAGAAAGTAAAAAATATGGTTTATTGTCATTTCAGGCAATAACCCGCTTTTCAAAGAAAGAACAGAGAATTGCTTTATCTTGTTTTCGAATCTCATGCTCTGATTCTATAAACAATTACTGCTATCTAATGAAAACTAATTGCTTTGAAAAATAACTCGGACCCTATTTTTGAAAATCATCTGATCTGATCATTCGTCAAAATATTTATCTCTCAATCAACAACTTATGTCATCGATTGAGGGGGACAATGATTTCAATTAAATCAAAAGGTTATTTGTCATACAATTGTTTTCGAAAGATATTCATGCATGTTTAATCAATGGAGTTTGAAGTCTCATAATCTGATCCTTATCAGTTAAAAAGTTTTCATAATCAAGTCACAATTCTCCTCAAAAGCTTTGAAAATCAATTTAAATCAACAGAGATCACAAATCTCAAATGATTAGAAAATTGTGATCGGGGGAGAATTTGTGATTTAAATTGGATTTAAACTGATGATTCGATAAATGGTTTCACAAGTGTTTTGCAAGCATTCCTCCCCACATGTGCCAAACGATTTCAAATTTTCCATGCACATGTTGAGGGGGAGAAACTTTTAAACCATAAAGAATTGAAACGTGATTGATTTGTCTAATATGTGCAAAACTCTTTGAAACCGTGAGGCACATATTAAGGGGGAGCAAAATTGTGAAAACCTCATCCTTCCCCAAATATGCTTTATATACTTGATTTAATCAGGGAAGTGATGTTGATATCTTTTAGAAAATGATATTCAAAGTAGTTAATTCTTCCTCTTGCCTCTGTGTGCTAAAAACGATTTCTAATACATAATGCACATGTTGAGGGGGAGCTCTTTTTCTAAAAAATATCAAAAACAATTCAGGTACAAAATGCTTTGATAATATATCACAAGTATCTGGATTGATTTTCAAATGGTTTTCAATTGGTTCCAACGGCAGATGAACAATACCAAATAGACCGACCAAACTTAATTTATGTATAAGGATGGTTAGGTTAGGTATTTGCTCCCACGATCCAGCCAGAACCGGAGGGATCTTCCCAGGGACAATCCACTAGATAGTGTAGAAGTCCTTAGGTATGATGAAAAAAGGAGAAAAATGAGAATATGGGAAGAGTGCGGACTGAGACAGAGCTAGTACTGGAATAAACCCAACAAGGTTCTAGTTATGAAGTCTCGGTAAGCACTGAAGGGGTTGAAGAATGAAAAAGAATTGAATGAAAAAAGGGTGAAAAGAAATAGCCCTCCATTTATTCAACCTTAGGGCAGAAACAGGGTTCAATTCATATGGTACTGGTGGTTACCAAGGTAACATCGGTATTGAAGACAAGACGTCATGGACCCAGTGACGCACTGCACTACAACTTCCAAAGCTACTCAAGTTCCTCTTAAAAGGGCTTGTTTCATTCTCACAGGGAACCGACACTATCTATCGACTTTCTCTTAGAGATTGTTGATATTGAAGAAGGAGACTCTCTCCCTAGTCTCCGGCATAGGAACCAAAAATGCACAATTTAGTCTAGAGCCAAGAGATCATCCACAATATCTCATTAGGAAACTAAATTAATGAAGACTTGCTGTTTCACACAATGTGGAAAGTAAGAATATATTAAGAGTCCTACGCATTATCCTTGTGGTATTGCCAGAACATCCAAGTGATATGTTAAATATTCACAATGAAGATGAAAATCCTTCTAGAGCCAACATCAAACAAGCTCTTGGTGGGTAACATGTGAGATCTATCCAATAGATCAACCATGTGACAACTGAGCAGAAACAATGGGGCGATTCAATCTATTGAATCAATCCTGGTTCAGGTTATGGATTGACGGATACCTTTGAAAAACCGGTCGTTGTGCTAAAAAATCCTTTTCCTTAGCACATCGACTGTGTACTAATATTTCAAAATAAAAGGTGTTTATGATTGATAATTGATTTTCATGAAAACCTTCGTTGTATTGCAAAAACAATTTCTATTGTGCGGTACATGATTGTTTTTCAAATCTCTGTTCATCAATCAGTGAATCTCAATTCGCTGGTTCACTCACTCCGTGTTGTCTTCTTTGAGACGTTCCGGTTTAAGAACAGCTAGAACAGCTGCGAAACCCTGTCAAGGAAATTCTTCAGAATTATACCTGATCACAGGCAGTACTTGTACTGATCAACGGGGAACCGTAGGCCATGTACCTCAATTCAACGAAAGTGATCAAAGACACTTTCGTACGCTTTATTGCTAACTGTTGTATGCAGGTACGCCCGACGTTTGCAGCTGATCAGATTGAAGCGGTCAATCCATAGCCGCATGCTCACACTACACATTCATCTCTAAAGAAATCATGATACGTGCATCAAAGACTCTGATATTTTCACTCCATGCTTCTGCTACGCTGCTGCAAATATCATGAATCAATAAAAGCTTCCGCTACTCTGATGAGAATATATCATGATCCAGAATGTGAGCATGTCGGTCCATAAGTCACAACATCACATAATACCAACATCACAATGGATGATGGGTCAGAGATTTATGTGTGCTGATGATCTCAAAGCTGGCTCAAAACTCATTATCACGTGGATCAGTTAAAGACCTCCACATTGATTATCTAAACATGCAATAATGAAAAATCAATGACTACGAGCTACAGAGCAAAGAACCTTAACAAGAATCCAAGAACCATCTAATTGTAATATCCTTTTGTATTCTATGTATTTTTGAGGTGACCTCCCTTAGGGGGAGATTGTTAGGATTTAGTAAATCCAGTTATTAAAGAGTCGGTCACCTCAAGTATATTTAATCGTTAGATTAGTTAATGTTTAGTAGTATTTAGTTATGTAACACCGTGGAGGACGGATGGGTCGTTACCCACTGTATGCCTGATCCACAGCCCGTAGGTGGCAATTTATGTAAAGACTATAAATACTCTCTACCTCCCAAGGTAGAGAGTTGGAGCTCATAATAAGATTTTTCTTTCTCTCACTAAAGTTCCCAACCTCTAACTTTGTCTCTCTAAAACATCATTTATACGCCTCTTATGTTTATGGTTTAATGTGTTTGTGAAATCCAATATGTTACAAAATCTAAAAGCCGTTTATTAAGTATGCTCAAAGATAAACATTAGTCGATAAGATTAGGATATCAGATTTCCATTAGCATCGATCATGAAACTCGAGTGTAGAAAAGACAAACTTCGAGCACGAGAGTCTTCATATCGGAAAAATCCTAGACAAAACATCATAAACAACCAAACACGAGAAATCGAAGAGGCTAACCCCTTCATGTCACTTATTTGAAAATAAATAGAAGATAGAGATAAGCACGGGGTGCCTCCCACGAAGCGCTACTGTTTTTGATCACCAAGTCGCTAGCCTGACTCGTCCTCGATTTCATTTGTCCTTGGGGAAGAAAATGGTAAAGATACCAGGGTCAAAAATGGTGTCCTCATTCCCGAAGGAATGAGACTGGGTAGGATGGGAGGGGAAGAAAGTGTCGGGCATAAGCACATAAAGTATATCATGAAAGAATGATCCATCATCTGACGGTTTAGCGGGCGGACGAAGGAATGATGGATCAAAATGAGAATACTCCAAAGAATACGGGAGCTTATGGTAAGGGATAAGATGTGAAAGCTCAACAATGAAGGCATCCATCAGAGGATCCTTATCTCGAAAAATATTTATAACATAAAGCTCATCAATGAATATCCAGGGTTTAAAGATTTTGTCTTCGCATGAGGGCTCAACAGGATAAGTGAGGGTCGACTCAACAGAGGAAGGAGAATCATCCTCAAGTACTAACATATCCCCCTCGGGGTCATGCACAACAGCCTCAATACTCGGTGGTATCAAGTCATCAATAGCATCCTCAATGATCGGGTTACTTGTCGGATCATCGGAAATCTCGTTCAAAACTTTGCTCATATCAACATCAAAGTAGAATCGCTCAAGAATCGGAGGATAAACATCTGCAATAGTGGGATTGCCACTAATCTCTTCATCAAATTGGAAAGTCTCAAGCTTGGGCAAGAAATCGTTATCTTTAACGGAGATAGGATGCGAGCTTGAATTGTCGTTAAGGGCTTCAATCCTAGAAATGAGAAGATGAACATTCAACAATGTTTCACGCAGTGCTTATCCTCGATCTGAATATCATCGAGCTCAATCTCTTCATCTTCTGGCTCAAAATCATTTACTTCTTCTATGTGAACGGGCTCAGAAGGTAAATCGTCGGCGAAATCGGTGTCTCCATAAGAATCATTATCGGAATCGGAGAACATCTCATTATGATCATTCGAAATATCAAGAGAAGGCTCATCACAAATATCATTAACAACCTCGGACTCTCTTGGGATTGGGATAAGGACCTCAGAAATAGACGATTCCGTTTCCGGAATGGTACTAAGATGCTCATCCCCCATTATAAGAGAGTCAACGGATTCAAAAATGTCCGTAGAAATATGATCATCGACCTCTTCCAAAATGACGTCACTTCTCTCAACCGGTGTGAGTGAAGGGGAAGGGTCAGAAATGAAAGGCTCAGAAACGGGAGTGGGATTGCCACTCGGAGGCATATATTCGTCATCAGAATCAGAATCGTAATCGTAATCGAAAGTTGGACGATATTGGATCACTTTAGCAGCCTCTTCAGCTAATAATTCACGATAGGTCTTCTGATTAGGATCTTTTTCTTGAGCAGGTTCATTAATCAATTCTTTTAATTCCTTTAAATCTTGTAATATATTGAGACAACCTTGGAGAAATTCTTGATTATTTGACGGAGGTTGTGGTTGAATCATTTGGTATTGCGAAGGTGGGTCATAAGAATAGTCGTAATTGTAGCAAGGAACTTGCTCGTAATCAAGTGGGTTCGGTGTTTGACAATCGAAATTAAGGTGCGGGCCTCTACAATACTCAAAACAGAACGATTGTTGTGACAGATAAGGATAAGGTTCCGGAGGTGGGACAAGTGGTGTGCTCTGAGAGCTAGCAATTTCCACCACTTCCGTTGTGGTCCCAGGTTCTCGTTCTTGATAAACATGAGATTGAGAAAGGAAGGTTCTAATCATACTTTCAATTTTGTTTCGATTTTGAGTAATTTTGGCATCAAAGTTGATGAAAACGTCCTCAAAACCCCCGGTGGGTTCTTCAAACATGGAATCATTATGCACAATCTGAACGGGTTCTTTGATAGAATGTATTTTGAGCATACACCGTAAACATCGAAAACCATTTGACGAATATACCATATCTCCACAGCCATAGCAAATATGTTGATCGAACGAAGATATATCGGGCTGTGGAAGGTAGTCGGGAAAATTTAGAGAATTAAACATAAAAGAGGGACAAGAAGAAAGAATTATCGAATTAGAGGGTAAAGAAGAATATTTTTGGGTTTTTGATAAAAGCAAAGATAAAAGAAAAACAAATTTTGAAAAGGAAAATCTTTTTGGGCTTTTAATAAAAGGGATATTTACAAAAAACAACGATAACTTCTCGGGGAAGGATCTTCAAATACACGCGAATCGAGAATGAATCAGAAACTCACTACATGCCCTCCTCGGCAGCGGCGCCACAAATTGATTTGTCGGGAAACCAATTATAGAGTTTTGTAGTATTTGGGTAACTCAAACGTATTAGGTTTGAGTCCCCGGATCATTCCTAGTGAGGGATGAATGGAGCTTAATAACTTACGTCGCATGATTCGGGATTCCAATGGGTAAAAAGGGAATTTGATGATTTATAAACTACAAGACAAGCAATAATAAATAAAAGCAAATAAAGCTACTGAATCTATAATGTAAACAATAACTAAATACGCAAATTTAAACTAAAACGCGAAAAACGTAATTATTAAAACGTAAATTAAATGCAAACTACACTATTTTAACCCATAAAAATGAACTACTATTTTTCTACAGCTAAGAATGTTATTTAAAAATTATTTGAAATTAAAACTAATTTTTTTGGTTTTTCTTGTTTTTATTTGAATTTGAAACTAATTTTAAACTTTTAAAATAGATCTAAAATGCTAAAAATTATGAAAACTATTGAGAAAACTACAAAAACATTTTTCAAAAATCTAAATTAACTAAAAAGAATTTTCAAAACTGGAGTTACATTTTTCTGACTTTTTCTCTAATTATTATGAATTTAAAACTATTTAAATCTAATTAAATTCCTAGAAAAAACTATTTTAACTAAGAAAATTTTAGAAAAATACTTTTTATGACTTTTTGAATATTCTAAATCTAATAAAATTGAAATTGCATTTTTAAAGCTACCAAAAGCTATGTAAATGGCTAGAAAATGAATTTAAATGTAGAAACATATCAGATGGACAGGGAAAATTATGGAAAATTACAGAAAAGTCCTAAAAACTACTGAGATGATATGAAAAATAATAAACACAACTAAGGAGTACAAGATAAGCAAATGGGCAAGAATCTGACATGAATAAGCTAGAACAAATAAGCTAAAAAGCAGTAAAAAGCTACCAAAAGCTATGTAAGGTTCTTAGAAGCTAAATCTAACTAAACTAAACCTAAAGCATCATAAATGGATCAAATCAGCAAAGGATCTAAGCAAATAAGCACTTTTACAGATTCTAACTTAATTAAGCCAAACAACCCAAATTGCCTACTTCTAGCACTGATTTAGCTGATCTAGAAAAATCCTAAAAATGAACTAAAAATAGCTTATCAAAGATCACCTACTAGAGAGCTAGCATCCAAAATCTCAGCTAAAAAGGACTTAAAACATTGGAATTAAAAATAAAAAATGACAAGGGATTGGGACACTAGTTATCTGATGCAGCAGATCAAATGGAGGAAAAAGGGAATTTGCAGATCTAATTAAGCTAAACAATAAGCTCTTAAGGTGCAACCTGAGCTTAGAATCCTAAAACTAGTCCTACAAGCTACTAGGAAACCAAAGATCATGCATCAATTTTAACTAAACTAACAGATAATGATGCCAAAAACTACCTGTTTGGACAGATAAAAGTGTAGTAGGACAGGACCAAATGACACTGAAATCCTATCAAAGCACTTCACAAAATCAGAATTAAGATTGAAACAGTTTAGAAACAAGTATTTAAACTAAGAGACCTCAAATCCAATTGAATAAGTCCTTTTAAACCTCAAAATAATCTCATTCCCAAACACCCCTTTAAACTTTAAATAACACTATCAATTAAAGGAACTTGATGAAATTTAGAAAAAATCTACTTGACTTACTCAAATAAGCACTTATTTAATCAAATGACAGAATAAAACCAGAAATCAACCAAGACCCGTTTGACTTTTGGATTTTTGACTTTATTTGAGTTTTCTAAAAACTAAGAATTTAGGACAAGTAAAATCATAAACAAGCTCATATAAGCTTGGATAAACTTATATAAGTTTGCTTTTAGGAAACTTAAGCTGATGTAACAGTAACAATAAAATGATTGATCTGATTAACAAGGAATTGAAATTTTAAAAAGTAAATTGTAGTAATCAACATAAAAATGAAATTACAAGATTAAATCTGAGATTACAACTGAAAATTACCAATTACACTATTAAAAGCAATTTAAATGACAGGAAATGAAAAAGGCCAAAATTCCTCTAATACTTGAGAAATTGGACCATGAAATTCATTGAGATGAAGGGGCTTTTATAGCTGATCTTGGAAGCATCAGGAAGAGAAGAGTTGTGCTTCTTTTGGACGATTTAAGACCCTAGATAAAATCCCATCACCTCATCAATCAATCACAGCCTTTGGCACACGGATTGCCAAGGTGGCATTCCCTTTGTCAGGTGTGTCAGGATAAGTTCAAATATACCCTTAATTGCTGTCAATTTTGCTTAATTGATTGAGGGGTAAATTAGGGTTCATGGTATCCTTGGTAAAAGGGGATAAAAAGACGGGTAATCTTTATGTGGTATTTTTTATTAGATTTGACCAGTTGTTGTGGGTGTTGACTGGTTTGACCGTGAGATGTATAAGGTTTGAATTGGTGGTTTAGATTGAACGGGTATGGGTTAAGCTTAGTTGTACTTTTGGGAATTTTTGGGCCAAGGATAAAATCAGATCATGGAATTTAATTATGCAGCCCATAATTACACAAGGACCATTAATGTAATGTTTTGCATCTTTCAAGGGCTAATGGTGTAATTTTAGAGAAGTACTTCCAAGGGGTACTCTTGCCAATTCCATAAACTCCAAGGACCATACTTGACAATTGTGAATCTTCAAGGACTAAAGTTGCCATTTTGAGAAATAATTGTCCAAACTTGCAAATTCCTTCCCCGGCTTCGGCTTTTTGCACTCTTCTCTCTCTCGTGCTCGGTTTTCTTCAGTTTTGGCTTTCTTTTGTCTGTTTTGTCATATCCGTACCTGCACATGCATAAACTCAAGAAACCAGCAAATATTAGACATAAACGGCTCTTTCTTAGTTATTTTGGGTCCATTTTGGTAAAGAAATGGTATGTGTTTTAGCACATACCATGCGTAGACTGCATGCTTCTACCTGTGCTTTTTCTGTTTTGCAGACCGTTTGTTTTTGCGTTACGGTAACCGAAAGGCTGTGATGATAGAATTTGAACATGTCCAACTGGATTCGACCAAAGTTGAGATTCTCCGTATGTTGGCGGGGCAACTTTTCAAGTTTGCAGCCATCTTTGCCTGGCAGGGCAGCTTATAAAGTTTGCAGCCACATTGGACGTATCCTCTTTAATGACATCTTTCGTTATACATTTGATCTTTCGTTATACATTTGATCTTTCGTTATACATTTCGTTATACATTTGATCTTTCGTTATACATCTTTCGTTATACAAAAATCTGAGCGTCATGAAATGCGGGCTTACGAAATTATATAATGACATCTTTCGTTATACATTTGATCGGTATTCGGCGAACGAATGTTGCGACCAGTATTCGGCCAAGAAAAACTAATCCTATTACTGGTGTACTGGGATTGCTTTTTCTTGGTTGAATACTGATCGCCGCTTATGATTGGTTGCCGGTGGAACTATTATATCAATTTAATGTGATGGTTGGTTGAATAAGATAGACCTTGGAAATTTTGTGGTCGGTAATCGTATATTAGCCACGCTCGATGGGCAAAACAAAGTATGCAATAAAAACGGATCGGGTTACCTCCTAGATAATTTAACTGTCTGTTTTTTTTTGTCCTGGCCTTTTTTTGTGTGGATGTGGGCTTATATCTTCTCGGCTTTCTTATTGTAACGTATAGATAGTGGTTTGTCGCTTCATTTTCCATACCGTTTCAGAATTTTATATACCTTAGCTCGTCTGGGAGGAAATTTGGAAGGTCGCTGAGATATGGCATGCATTTATGGTGTTGTTATTAAGATTTCTTTGGACCTGGTATTGGATGTTTTTGTTGCGCAGCTTAACTTATTATTTATACACCATTTTAGTCCTTGTGGTTACAAGTATTTATTCTCAACTTGAGTTTCGTTGTTCTTTGATTGGTGCAAAATCGTCAAGTTTTCTCACGCAAGCTAGTCACTTGTGAATGACCAACCGTAAGGAGCTTAAAACAGTTCAAACACCAAATACAATTTAGATCAGGAGAATACAGTGGATTCCCGGGTCGTTAAGTCCCACGGAGGATGACTGGTGTTTAACACAATCAGATGTCGAATAATCACTAAGGTTAGTGATCAGTAAGGATTTTGAGTTATTTTATAAATTACAGGGGCTTAAATGCAAATTAAAGGAAATTAAAAAGATAAAAAATATTAAATAAACGCTCTCACTATTTTTAAACTGATGTTTTTGATTTTATGTTTTTATAAAACATAAATTAAAAACTACGTAACGTATAAATAAAAACGTGAAACTTACACAATATTAATCCTAAAAATATGAAAATGATATTTTTACAAACCTAATGATAAAAGAAAATTTTTAGAAAAAGAAAATTATTTTTATAACTATTTAATTAATTATTATTAATTAAAAACTATTTTTAACTATTAAATAATAACCTAAATTACAAGAAAATAGGAAATAAACCTAGAAAAATAAAATTAAGACTTGGAAAAATCTAAAATAACAAAAGAGAATTTTCAAACCTATTTTTATATTTTTCTGATTATTTTTCTATTTTTTATGAATTTTAAACTATTTAAAACTAATTAAATTACTAAAAATTACAAATTAAACTATGAAAAATCTGGAAAATTACTTTTTTTACTTTTTATATTTATCTTAACCTAAGAAAAATGAAAAATTAATTTTTTGAACTTTTTCTGATTTAATTGTATTAAAAGCTAATTAAAATTACCTAAAAACTGTTTTTAATTAAGAAAAATAGCAAACTGTTTTTAATATGCTGAATCTAAGAAAAATAGAAAAACAGGTGGTTGTGTGGAGGAATAAGAGACTGCAATGCAAGTGCTTATGTAATAAGCACTTGGAATAAGCACAAGGTTCAAACTGAGCACCACACTTTCACAGAAGCTATTATAAGCTATAAGTACTCTAAAACAACAAATTTCAACTACTCTTAACCTTTGAAATGCAAGATGCACAGATTTGGTTGTTTTGAGTTTAAGCTAAAAATCAGTTTCTGAATGCCACTTTGTAGCTCAAGCACAAGTCACACAATAAGCTGGAAATGAAAACCAAATGTTGGAACTTGTACTAGACCTGGCTAACTACTTTCAAACCAAAAATCAGACCAAGAAAAGCTCTGAGGAGCTTGGGACAAGCCCTGCAATAAGCTGAGAAACACTCAGCTCTGACTGAGTTTGGTGAACAAGGCACTTAAGCCCTGTTTGATGAGCTTATTTGAAGCTTTTACAAAATTTCTAAAATTATGCAAAAATGACAATAAGAAAATAGACCTAATGAAGTTTTTAAAACCAAAGTTTGACTTGATTTAGCCCAGAGATGAATCAAGGAAAAATCATCTTAGGTTGGTAGAAAACTGGTATTTTGCCTTTTTTGACTTTTGACAAAATTGAGAGATTTGACTTTTATGAACTTTGATTCCACTTTATTGACTGATTATGTTGTATTATGATGAAATAAGCTTAATGCAATCTATATCTATGATTTACCAACACAAAACAAGCTATTGATTATTGAATATTCCAACAGTCTTGAAATCAAAACAGTTAGACCATGATTTTGACTTTTAGCCTATGCAGAGACAATATGAAGACAGATATGAATCAAGTTGACAATATTAAGACTAAGGAGACAGTTATTAAGCAAAAACAAGAACTTGAGCTTAAACAATCTTACTGATCAAAACAGTCCTTCGGACACTGATATGAACTTTTAATCTAAGCCAAATACTGATTTAACTTATTCCACTGATTAAACTAAATCTAACATCCTAATTATCATTAATTAGGCATGTTTAAACTGTTTGATGACCACAAATTCAAACACAAACACAGACTGCAAATTGACTAAGAAATGAAAACCAGATACAACTTACAAATGCCCAAGCTGTTTGTGCAGCTTAATCCAAACTCAATACCTACTACTCTATATCAAATCCAACCCATTTCCAAGCACTGCATCACCCATTTCCAAATTTATACCCATATTGCTTCATCAGTTGACTTTCGTTGACCAAGGATGAAAACTGCTTGAACTGAATAACAAGCTTATCAAAAGCTATAATAAGCTTGAATAAGCTTGTTTGACTATTAAATAAGCTTATTGAAGCTTGGTTTTTAGCACACTTATAATGAAATTTTTAGACAGTGAATGTAAAATATGGAAAGTGAATAATAACTTGAAGTTATACTTGAATATGGATTATATTGATAAATTAGCTTAAGTTGAGTACATTGAAACAGAAGATTAAAGCTTTTTGATTAAACTAAGACATAGAAATTGAAAACGACATATATTGAAACTAAAAATTAACTAACTAACTCTCTCTTGCTTCTTCCTCCTCTTTTAAACACCAAAAAGCATCCACGTGTCCTTCTGATTGAATCCCACTAATAAACTTGGCAAATGGATGAGTTTTGAGCAATCTAGGCCGTCCACGTTTTTGGCGGGAAAATTGGTTTTGACAGTGGGCTCTGAAACTAGCACTAGGGGGGGTGGCATTTATTGTAGTGGGTTGGGTGGGTAGTGGTGATGATGAGGGGGTGGTGGAAAGGTTGAGGTGACTGGAGAAGGCCTGTTGCAGGCAACTTGGGGGGAAGATAAACAGGAGGTGGCGGGTAACTGGAGGTTTGACTTTTTTTGACCTGGGGGTCCAAAATAGGTAAATGACAGGGGGGTCAAATGGGTATAATGGCAGGGTCCAATTCAATTTGACAAGGCTTGGCTTTAACTACAAGGACCAAAACTGAATTTCTTGATATTTGAGGGACTAATTCTGCCATTTTTCCAAAGTTCTCACAAGGGTCACTTTTGACAAGTTTTAATAGTACAAGGACTATTTTTGACATTTTCAAATTTTAGGGACTTAAGTTGTAATTTTGTAAATTTAAACCTCAAGGACCAATTTTGACAACTTTTGAATCCCTAAGGACTTAAAATGATATTTTTCTTTATTTGGTTTTACCAGGGACTGTTTTTGACAACTTTTGAAACTTGGGGGACTAAAACTGCCAATTATGCAAACTTGATACGTTTTTCACCAGATTTTGATATTTTTGCATTTAAAACACATAAAACACTTATTTGTGATATTTTTATCATTTTGATGCATTTCTGAGTGTTTTTGGACGTTTTTGCAGTTTAATTTGTACAAAAATGATGAGTATTTAGACACTCATCAATCCCCCACACTAAGATATTGCTAGTCCCTAGCAATGTTTTGAGAAAAATTAATGGATTTCATCTCTTTACCAAAAGCCATTACTTCTGGAGTAGCCAAATGTTTCAGTTCAAGTAAGAACCTTGGTACACCGATAACCAAATGATTTTGAGCAAATCACCAGCTTTCAACGGTTTTGATTTGTCTTTACCAGAAGCCGTTTGCTTCTGGACTAGCCAACTCTTAGATAAAATATCTTTGGTGAGTCGATTACCAATTATGGTTTTCCAACTGCCTTTACCATAAGCCATAAACTTGCGGGCTAGCCAACTCTTCACTTTTAAGGATATGGTGAGCTGAATACCATACAATTTTGGGCAAATTGCAAGCCGTCAACGGATTTGAGATATCTTTACCAAGAGCCATTTGCTCCTGGATTAGCCAATCCTTCTGTTTATTAGACATGGCGGACTGATAACCAATTGAGTAAGTGCAAAAGACTTACTCCAAAAAAAAAAATTTGGCCAAAAATGGGGGAATTAGGTGGTATAATTACATGATAAAATTCGTGAGAATTCCCCCCCACACTTAGAAATGAATATTGCCCTCAATATTCAAAGTACCGGCTGTTATGCCGAAACATAGAACGAAAAAGGGAAATACTACGGCCATTATTTAGCATGATTTTTTTTTTTTTTTTTTTTTTTTTTTTTTTTTTTTTTTTTTTTTTTTTTGATGAAACTCTTATATATATACACAACATGTGGGGAAACTCCCCCACACTAGGGTGGAACACACGGGTGAAAACCCATGTAGCATGCTACTGTTTTTGATTCCCGAGTCGCTAGCTTGACTCGATCCCCGCATTCATTGGTTCATGGGGAAAGTTTGTAGATCCGGGACAACCACAGGGGGAATGTCCTCTCCAAAATAATGCTTCAATCGATGACCATTCACTTTAAAGTTTGGACCATCGGGTTGAGATAACTCAATGGTGCCATAAGGATAAACCTTAGTGATAGTAAATGGACCAGACCAACGGGATTTAAGCTTTCCCGAGAAAATCTTTGTTGATCCCAGTTGAGCAAACGATCTAATATAGAAACTGACTTGTAACAAAAGCTTATCAAGTATTACGCGGAATTTAACACTTGATCTTAAGAAGAAGAACAATTAACAATCAACACCTCAATATTATTTATTAATA